>PVJL010002193.1:0-211144 GCA_004026885.1 Lyroderma lyra | reverse complement strand
GGGGGGGGGGGGGGGAGGGAAGTGAATAAACATTAATCAACTGTCCAATTACCATTTCCATGCAGTGGGACTATTGGAGAGAGGTCTTGGCTGGAGCTATATAGGGGACTATGCGCAGATCGGAACCTTGTGCTTGGGTTTAATGCTCTGTGGTTGCCAGCTAGAAATTCTTAGTAATTTAATCTTTGAATTCATGTCTTGTAAATAAAGTCTGATGGGACACTGAAGCATATTCCAGGGACTTGAGGCCTCGGTTCATATGTGGTCCGGCTTCCCCCCACCTCCCTGCCTCCCCTGTTTTCCGGCTACTCCCCTGCCCCCTGGTGTGGGGTGTTCTCCCTGCCCCATCAGTGGCCACTGCCACCTTCCACCCTGGTGGGACTGGGTATGAGTGCAGGGAAGGCTAAGGTTATGTGTGTGCCCAGCAAGCCTGAGTTACAAAGAGGGGCCCCTTGTACCTGTGAGGGTCTGTGCTCACTAGGTGAGTGTCCCATGCCTCAGGGAGTCTGACATTCAGTAGCAAACAAAAAGCTCCTGCGTAGCAGGTTGAGAGTGAGACCGTGGAATAAGGGAGGAAAACCTTTTCCCTGCATTTTGAACAAGGGCCCTTGCCTTTTCATTTTGCACTGGGCCCTGCAAATGTCGTAGCTGGCTCTGCCTATCCACACCCCATACTCCTAGCCAGAGTCTATTAGAATTGGCTGGATGCTTGAGAGTTTGTTGAGCCACTTAGATTCTTCTCCTCCTTGAAGTCTAAACCTGACCCACACTGCTCCTAGTTATATAAACTAGAGGTCTTTGGATGGCCATGCACAGTAAAAATAAATAGTGTCAGTCTGCAGAGAGAGGAGAATGAAGTGGAGAGAAGATGAGATGAGAGTCCGGGGTCTCTCAAAAGTCAGGTAGACTGAACGAGGAGCTGTGTGGATTCCTGGTGGCTTTCCAGTTCCTGGTTCCACCCCCACTAAAGTCCAAATGCTGGCCCTGTCCTACCCTTTCACCTTGGAATGGTTGCATGACCCAAGACACCTGCTTAGCATAGCAATGACCACAGAAGAAGTGGCTACACATTTCCCAAAGTCTTTCTGATAGAGGGAAAAAAGCCAAAAAAAAAAAAAAAAAAACCTCAAATAGAAACATGTCAGAAAGCGAAGTCTGATTCTACTGCTTTAGAACGAGCTAGTGAAAGATGCAACATTTTAAACCCAATACTGCCAGGCCTGAAGCACATCTGAGGTCTGAGGTCTGCAGTCCTGATTTTCTCCCCCCTTTTACCCCAGCAAGGACTCCCTGGGGCTCAGGGTCATGCCGGCTTCAGGGCCAGACAGGAACTCCGGCCAAAGCGGGTGTGATCTGCCCTTCCCTCTGGAAGTCAGGCATGTGTGGCTCTCCCTAAGGGATGGCCTGAGAGGGCCCAGGTTCTCACACTTGGAGTTGGAATCTAGCAACACTAAGACAACCAGCCAGTCTGCTTGGCGAGCTCTGCTGAGTGACACATGATCAGCTGCAGTGGCAGAGAAGGACCTGTCCATCCATTAGCCCAAGGTTGCACTGACTACAGCTTTGCGGCCTCAATTCCCACCCTATGAGCTGGTACACCTCTATAGCCACCTAGGACACCTGACTTGAACACATGGCCCAATTAAACTGCAGCTTTGGTCCAATCTCATGTATTTGGTGCATTTTAACTTTGAACTATGGCCATGGGAACCTTAAAATATTAGAGTAGGGATGGCAAATAGGTTTTGTTTCAAGTGCCAATTCTAATCAATTAGTACAGCTTTTTGGAGCACCAGAAAGAATGACATGAGGCCATGCTCAGTGGCGACTGTGATCCATTACTGATGTCTGCCTGGGTGAAGGACAAGGAGTAATGACACGTGCCATCACTGTATAGGAGTCACTTGGCTGCAAGGAGAATGGGCACTGTAGATTTAAAACACCTCAGTCCCGACAAGCAGCTCTGCAATGTCATGGTTTAGAGATGTTCCCTTCAGGTCCCTATGTAGAGAACACCAGAAGTGAAGAATAATCCAAGAACCTGCCTTCTTCAAGTTACATGCTCTTCCAGAAGATGCTTCTGGGGTTCTAAGAAAATCTGGGCTCAAGACTGAGATGCATCCAGAAAAGCGTATGCTGTTTGAGAGACTCTGCACTAGCAAAAGCCCCTAACTCCTCCAGCTAGTGAATTGTCCTCATCTTCACCTGAGATGTCACAAGCTGTACAAAGCGACATGGTGTCTGTCCTTGTCCCCATAGCAACCACAGCTAAGTCCAGGAAAAGGAACAAGAATGGGGTTCTCATGGTCATAGCTGGACTAGCCTCGAGTCACACGTACCTGCTTTTTCAAAGATGAATCTAGTGTAAAGCTAGACCTTGTTCTCCGGCCCCAAGCCCAGTGTCTACCCTGGCAGCCCTTCCTGCAGAGTCTTCTTGGGGCTCTGGACCGAGGCTCTCTCCCCTCCCCTTGAAGTAGCCAGTTCAGTCCTGGGTCCTGTCACCTCTCCACCCCCAATCCGGGCAGCTTGGCCTACCCTGAGGCACCACTGCGCTTTGTAACTTGTACTTTTCCACCCAAGTGTTAATGGAAGGGCTTTCTGTGTAAAAAGAGGCCCGATTTCAAGCTGCATGAAAGGAGAAGGTGCCGGCTTTTGAAAAAGCATTTTGAGGTGCCACAGAATAACCTCCTCAACCCGCTGCCAGTACTGATTAGATCCCCTACCCCCTGTCAATCTCCCCTAAGTGGTCTCAACAGCTCCTTCCCTCATTCACTGAACAGTCTGGCTCTCCCGCTGTCACTGCAAAAATCAAAAAGGAAGAGGCTTTTCCTGGGCCTCTCGACAGGGCTTTTGTGCCTGTAATTCTATCCATCTGAGCATTTCTCTAGCGCTTATTACTGTCACATGCAAGAGCTCTGAAAAGGGACTTCCAGAGATGGATGAAAGGTGCTTAAGCCACAAGAGTTTCAGAATAAAGGACCAAGCTGTCCTGAAGATATTTAATTTTCTGTAAGGGCTGAAATGTGACTTGAATAATTCAATCAGCATTTCCCAAGAAGCCATAGGATTGCAGCTTTTCTCCCTGAGGCCAAACGAAGTGAAGGAGAGTCAGACTGGGACTCGGGGTTCCTCAGGGAAGTGTCTTTCTGGCCAGCCCAGCACCCCCAGTTAATCACCGACACAAACCCCAGGTTTAGTCATTTGACAAACTCCCATTGAGCTCCTACTGAAGGCAGGTGATGTGAGGTCCTGGGGAGAACGCTGCAGAAAAGGGTGAGGTTTCTTACTACCTTTAAACACCACGTGGGATTTTTCAACCTCCACCAGTGTCGCTCTGGGTGCAAGTGAGATGTGAACGGGACCGGCCACTCCTCAGGGCCTGGGGCCGCAGACTAAGGCGGCTCAACAACGCTCTAGTCCGTCAGAGCTGTGCATTGACTCCATAATAGGCTTCAAACGCAAAGAGAATATCTCTGTCACCTCCAAATGCTGCTCCCCCTTGGGAGTAGCAGTGCAGTGTTTGAAATCAGGCTTCACAGGCTCTGTAGGCCCACCCTAGGGCAGGGGGTGGTCACATAAATTGGGTGACTGCTCTGAGGTCTATGCCTTTCCATGTCCCCAGCTTCTGAAGGCAGGAGGCAGCCGCCCCTCCCTTCAGGCGAAACGCAGGACTCCGTCAGACCCTCCGTGGACACTGACATGGAAACCACCCGCTCCTCCCCCGCCCCGTCCATCAGCCACGCCTTGTTCCGAGGCTGATGTGCCTTGAGATTGATTCTCTCTCTCCTGTCCATTTGTCCTTACTTCATTGAGTAGAGGGCAGCAGCGTGTGACCAATCGCCAGTGTTTTTGTGACTAATTAGTGGTTTGCTTCTAGAGCGTCCCATTCATGCTACCTGTATCATACATGTATGATGTAGGGAAATAATTGCTCCTGGTCAAAGAACACTATTCTTTGGTAAAAAGAGCTCCACCACTTTAGCAAGGTCTTTTCCCTTTGGAGGAATGGAGGAGCCCTTTTGAAAACGAATGGCAATAGCAAGAACGTCTATGGCACCAAGTCAAGGCTCTGCACGTTTCTAATTACCCACGACCTACTATTTTCCGTGGCTATATTTCTAGGGCAATTCCAAAAATATTACTATTATTCATAATTATATTACAATTGATTTTCAGCCCCTTAAAAACATCTGGCAAAAGGAAACCAATATGTGTTTTTATAACCTAAAGTGTTGCTAGGTGTTCATACTGCCCCATCCCAAGGGACACACAGTCTTGCGTGAGCAGCCCCGCCTGCCTACCTGTCAGGCAGATGCCCTTGGTGCTGTTGCACAGGTCCACCATCACTCGGACCTGCGGGGACAGAGAGGGTGGTTAATAGCAGCACAGCAGGCAGTGGGCCCCAAACTTGCTCTTTACTCAGATAAGAAAGCCATTATACAAATTCATCAAGTAACTTCAGGAAAATATGCAGAAGTCCAATGAAAAGTGTGCCTAAAACAGGAAAGAAATCCTGTCCACGGAGGGTCTGACGGAGTCCTGCGTTTCGCCTGAAGGGAGGGGCGGCTGCCTCCTGCCTTCAGAAGCTGGGGACATGGAAAGAAATGCTAAAAGACATTTGGTATCAGAAGCTCATGTGTCAACATTGTCCATAGCATTTTGTAGATTTCTGCCAAATTTGGAAAAGAAAGAGGATGGCAAAGAAATTGCCAAGTTCAATTTTCAAGGCTGCAGTGAGCTGGCCCCCAGCATCTGAAGGGCTCAACCTGTGATCCTGAGGAAAGAGGGTTGCTGGGCTTAGTAGTGAGGAGCAAGCACCGGGGAGGGGTGAGGTACTCAATCTCTTGATGTTTTGGTTTTCCCTGAAAATGTAAATAATATGAGCACCTGCCTTGAGCTCTGTCCCTGGCCCCAAGGGTAGTAATCCTCATGCCACGTGGACACCGCCTACTCGCCTCTGGATGACCATGTGGTGGGGGCCACTGCAGCATGGTATGAGTCTGATATCTGCTTCCCCTGCCCTCTTCCATTCTCCACGCTGCCCCAATGAGCTTCACAAAAACCAAGTCTGGTCGGGTCAGCCCTGATTCAAACACTTCCGTGAATCCTTGCTGCTGTAAGGATAGAGCAAAAGTCCTTCCCTGGGCTCATCGCACACCACTCCACCCCTCCCTTTCTATCCTACATTTACGCTCTGCTTCAGTTCGCTCCTGTGTAAAACAGAGATTAGTAGTGCTTGCCTCTTAGGATTGTTGTGATGATTAAATGAAATAATTATACGTGAAGTCTGTAGAACAGCACTTAGTGTGTAGGAAGCGTGCACACACACAAGTATTTTTCATTTCATGGAGGCAGCAGAATGTTGGATAGAAGCATGGATTCTAAAGTCAAACTGCTTGTGTTCAAATCATGACTTTGTCACTCACAAGCAGTGTGACTTTGGGCAAGTTACTTAACTTAACCTCTCTGTGCTTTAGTGTCCTTGTCTGTAAATAAAGCTCATAGCACCTATATTATAGCGTGGTCATGTGGCTTAAATGAACAAATACATGCAATACACTTAGAACAGGGGCCAGCACATGATAAGCTCACTCTATTTACGTTATTGGTTTGATGGTTCCTTGAATTTGCCAGGAAGGGCTTAGTTAATTTATCAATTTACTATCCATAAATTTTCAATTTCCAAATACAGTATTTTTTAGACCCAAATAATGTGGATTTTCAAAACTGCGGGGAGAAAACATTTTAGTTATAAAATAGAATTGATACAACTAGATAGACAGCTGGGGAGAAAACAAAAAGCTGAATCCTTACTTTATTCCTTACACTAAATAAGTTAATTAAACAATATTGATCACAATTTAAAAGTGAAAAACACACTAGTGAAAGTACTGGAGGAAAACCTGGGGAAAATATTTATTCTAAGAAAGAGTTTCTAAGAAGGAAACACTCCCCATACTATATATATGTAGGTAGAATGTGATACATTTGACTACCTAATGATTAAAGATTTCTGCAAGTGGTAAGACCGCAAGCAATAACAACGAAGACACACAAAACTTGAATACTAAGGACAAAGGATTCATATATAAAGAGCTGTTACAAAGCAATAATTAAAAAAAAAAAAAATAAGAAACCAAAAGTTTAAAAAATGGGCAATGGACCCAAAACAGAAAATTCAGAGAAAGAAAAGAATGTCTCACCTTCACTTTGAGTTAAAAAAAAATAAATCTAAATAATAAAATATTATTTTTACCTCTTAGGTTTGCTAAACAGGTAAATAAAAAAGACATATCATAGGAATATAATGAAAGTAGCACTCTTGTGTCCTGTTGATGGAAGTACACTGTCTCTTTGGGTGCATTTGGGCAACCTATACTAAAATTTAAGTGAATCCATCCTTTGATCCATCAATTACATTTTGGAATTTACAGATGCAGTCATAAATGTGTGAGAAGAAATAAGCATAAAGATGGTTGTTGCAGAAATGTGGGCAAGAGCAGAAACTGGAAACCACCTAAATATTTATCATTGAGGTCTGCTTAAATAAAGTCTAACATAGTCATACAAGGAAATACTGTGAAAAACAAAATTTTAAACCATAAGGCTGATATTGAAAGATTGCCAAGATAAAAAAAAAAAGTACAGAGCAGCTTGTAGAACATCCTTCCACTTATGTAAAAAAGTGGTGCGCAAGTAAATGTTTCTATGTGCTTCCCCCATGCCTCTACACATTCTCTCTTTGTGGTCGTCTTCCTACACTATTTCTGGCGAGAAATCTAGAAAGATCTCAGGTGAGGAGGAATGGAGGGCTAGGTGGGATGGAGCGGTACTGAGCATGACATGCCCTTTTGTTTTATTTGTTTCACTGATTAGTATTTCAGTTAAACTCTATTTAAAAAGAATGTGTTTTGATTTGAGGAGAACAATTGTTTTGTCTTCCATCTAGGTTTATTCTGTTTGCTAGGAGGTCCAGAGGAAAACTCATACTATATTTACTTTTTGTCAGGTCTGTCAACAAGTATTTATTGACTGCTTTAGAAACTTACTATGAAAGTCATTACATATATCGTAAATATATAAAATGCAAACCAACAATTTCAAGATGAATAATAAAACCAACATGTATATACCTCCCCTACCTTAAGAACTGGAAACTTACCAATGCCTGGGAACACCACAGGTGCCCCTTCCCTCCCTGCTCCCACATGCTCCGGGCTGAAGTATATTGAAACATATTATTCTCCTTTTCATATAGATGAGAACACAGGGACTTAGGTGGCATCATTTACTCAAGGTCACGCTGCTGGCTCCTAGAAGAGCTGGGCTCAACTCTAGGTTTTCTGATTCCACAATTTTTATTATGGATCCGATGATTATTTTAACAGAACCAGTCAGAAAAAAATTTTGATTCACCTGATTTTAGTCATTTTCATAAATGAATGTAATCAGCTGCACTAGGGACAAAATTTATTGTCTAAAGACAATGTATAATTGCCCATTGAGAGGACCATTAAAGGCTTTACAATGCTTCATTTGTTGCCTGGGGGATCAGAGCAGTAGTTTGAAACAACAGAAGCATCTCTAGGGAAAATTAGCCTTTCTCTTTTATGCTCATCGCTTGACTGGGGTAGGTCCAAAATGATGAAGGAGAAGTTTTCATTTCCAGACCTTTTGGCTTCGTTTATACGCCAAATGTCCATTTAGATACTTACTAGTAAATTGGGTCACTCTTCGCCCGGGAATACTCTTTTAACACACTTGGGCTGTATCACATTGTCTCAAGGTGAAACACAGGGCATGAAAAGGCCGGGGCACAAGAGTGTCAGAAACATTTTTTTTTTCCCTAATGATAATGATGAAGAATTTAGGTAAAAGTAAGAAAATCCAAGATTAAAAGTAAAGAATCTAGATTGTCAAATGAAGGACCCGCATTTGGCAAGCAGCACGCTTCCTAATTCTTGATTTAGGATTTGAGACAGGTGAAGGTGGAAGAGGCCTTAGCGCTCATGGTCAGGGAAGTGTCTGGTATGAGCCACTCAGGGGGTGGCCCTTCCTCGGGGCCACCTCCCGCCCCCCTCCCCGCTGCTCCCGTCGCGTTGGCCATCGTCACGGGAGGCTGTTCCTCCCGTGCCTAGTGTGTCGTGCCCATGTCTTCACGGAGGCTGTCCCTCGTCAGCAAGGCCCCCCCGACTCCCCAGTGAGAGTAAGTAGATCCAGCAGCTATTCCCCATCTGTGTCTGTGACGCTTGTGGCCCCACGCTGTCTTGTTTATGTGTACGTTTATTTATTACCTGCCCCAAAGAATGGAAGCATTCTGAGAGCAGGAGAACCTGCTCTCTCTTTTGTCTGTATCGCTGCAGAGAAATGTGCCTGGTTCCCGGCCTAGAACTTTTTCCCGGAGGCGGGGGTGGGGGTGGGGAGATAGGGTTCAAGTCAGAAAGCACATCAATGGGTTCCCAGGGAGATCTTGCCTTGAGAGAAGGCACCAGTGAATTGCTAACCTGGATTTATGATGCGAAAATCCATGCGTGTTGGGAGGAGGGTGGCAGACACAGGAAAGGTTGGCAGCATGGGTGAGAGATCTCCCAGTTTTATGGGAACAGCAGCTGTCACTCTGAGTGGCCTTAGTTACTTACCCGTAAAATGTGGACAGATGATTTCAAACTCTGCTACCCCCAGGGGATGCTGGGGAAGAGAGCTGAGAAAGCCGAGGTCCAGAGAAAGCAAGCGGAGTGGCTGGCCCAGGCTCACCCCCAGCCTGCAGGGCTCCGCACGACTTCCTCCCACACCTACCTGTCCATACTGCCTAGCCTTTGCAAAAGCAACGATCTGAATTCAACTGCAAATGCAAATTTTTGCTTTAGTTTACTTTGAATATGAACAGAATATTAGACCTTTACTAGTTGAAAATGCATCAGTTTCAAGAAACCTTTTCTGTGCAAAAACGTTTCTCATCAGAACAGCGCCTAATGCAGCGAGCTGCCACTGCTCTTCTGAACCCCAAACCGCGTGGCAGTGCTTGGCCGGCAGCCCTTTTGAACTCCCTTCCTCTGGCCTTTCACTCTCAGCCCTGGTTCAGGAACAAGTAAGTGAGTAAACTGGCCCTCAGTCGCCAGCTTGCTCTGGTTTGCACGTTGCTGAGAAAAACGTGTCCCCAGCACAGGTTCCATCTGGTCTGGTAGCGGGAACACTGTTTCAAGTCTAAGTGACCTTTCAGATCTGACCTATTTTGTAACTTAAATTCCATTTTTCTGAGAATTGAATACTCATTATGACTCTCCTTAATTATGCAAATTGCTATTATTATGTGCATGCAAATGATCCTTTAGAAACAGCTCCAGGGAGCCTGCCATTGACTGAGAGATCCCTGGGCAATGTGGGGCCCACTGCTTGTCCTTGAGGGTCTCACTACAGGTGTGGAGGAGACCCTAACGAGGGACTGAAGCTAGGGTCAGCTCATCCCTGGGAAAAGCAGGAATTCACACTGCGGCCAAGATATGGTGAGAACAATCTGCAAACCTCAACAGGAAAGTGAGGTTTGCTTTGTTTGGGGGTGAAATTCTGGGGTTTGACCTTCTTGCAGCCCCATAGAAAGATCAGTCAAAGGTCTAGGCATTTGTCAGCTCAAGTGAGCAAGCCCTGCCCATCCTACACCAGTGGCCTGGTGGCCCCATGCTGTTAACTCATCCTGCTCAGGAGCCGCGGGATGAGCCCTGCCCAGTCTTCCCCAGAGACCCTGATTCCCATGGACTGACCCCTCCTGAGCCCAGCAGTATCACTGTGGGGCTGGTGCTTGGCACACTTTTTTGTGTGTTATTCTGGCTTTGAACCAGACAGGCTCTTATTGGTAGGGATGGTTTCATCCTTTTTCTGGTTGCCCCAGTCACTCATCCATCCCCTTTCCCACTATTAGGATGAAACAAAGTACATAGTAAGTAAAATATGTCATTATTGATTACTAGCTCAACTGGGTGGGGGATGTGCTCCTCAATCAATGATATTCCTATCTGACTGGCAGTAACATTGTTTATGGGAACTGAATATCTAGCATGTGGTTACCTGTTTCTCTTTGTGCCCATTTGCTAAGATAACTTTACTTTGGCAGACACTTCTCTAATCCCTAGAAAACAGGAGCTTGGAGATGCTAAGGTTTTCCAATTAGGGTCCCTGAGATATGGCTGTCCTTCTGCTGCCCCACATCAACAATGCTACAAAACCAGAAACTATGGATGTGCCCCTGGCCTGCAGGGTAATAACACAAATCTGTCATGCTATCTTGAGTAAGGTGCCTGCATGAGTTCTGCACCCGAGTCTGGTTAGGGCTGGATCAGCCAGGCAGAGACTAGAGTGCCGACATATAAAGGAGTCTTCACCATCACTGAAAAGGGAATGCCATGGGGAAAGTACTGTGTTCATCAGCTCTTTCTGCTTTGCTAAGTGGATTAGGATAGGGGTGGAGGCCAGCCTACCCTCCAAGAAGTAGGGTGGAAGGGGTTGTCTAACTATTTATCTCTTAGGTCAGGGGTGTCTAATCTTTTGGCTTCCCTGGGCCACAGTGGAAAAAGAATTGTCTTGGGCCACACATAAAGCACACTAACACTAAAGACAGCTGATGAGCTAAAAAAAGGTCCATGCATAATTTTCTATGTGTTAATAAAGTTTACAAATTTGTGTTGGACTGCATTCAAAGCCATCCTGGGTCACTTGTGGCCTGCGGCCCATGGGTTGGACAAGCTTGTGTTAGGCATTTACTTTGCTAGTAGTTTCTGTGGGGCCGAACCGAATTGCTGGAGCTGCATGTGGCCGCCTTCTCACATACCGCAATCATCACCCAGATTCTCCAACAAAATGCTAAACAAATCATTAATGGGTGTTGGTTTGGAGCCTGCCCACAAGCCTTGGCCAGCCCTCTTGCACGCAAAGGCTGGGAAGTCACAGAAGCTGAGGCATCTCATCTGGGCTCAGTACTCCTCAACAACCCTGGTTGTAAGGGGTTGTTCCAGTAAACGCCCTCACCCAATGTCTCCAGCAAAATTACTTCCAGCTGAGATTCAGGGCCTTGGGGAACAGCCCAGTGTAATACATATTAACATTGGGTACATCTGAAAATGCACGACCAAAGTTCCTGAAGGAGCATGTCCTCCCCCAGGTGTGCTTCAGGCTCTGACCCTGGGCCAAATGGGTGGCAGAGGACTGTTGTTTCTAGGTGACAACACAGGTTCCTGCACAAGCTCCCCAGGCTCTTGACAAAGTAGGACCCATGGCAACACTTTTCCCAGGGAGCGATTGTGAGGAGCAAGTGAAGGAGTTCTTGTAAAAACAACTGGGGTGTTATATAAACATATTGCTTCACAATTTGAATGTAAATCAGCTGATTCTGCTATTCTGAAAAATCAGCTCATACTATTTTAATAAAGGCAATTAACTAAAGCCTACTTACTAGATCAGTTGAACAACTGAATTCAAATTATAATACAGAGTAAGATTTAGAGGAATAACCAGGTACAAATTGTAAGTGCCCTAACTATGCTGACCAGACGTACTGTTTTAAATGGGACAGGAAACAATGGTCTTGTTATATTTCAAACGGGTACATATGGGCTAGTCTCACTGGGCTAAATTCAAGGTGTCCATAGGCCGACCATACATACTGTTTGAAATGGGACAGGACCGTTGTTTTCTGTCCCATTTAAAATGGTACATCTGGTCAGCCTAGCCCTAAGTCACTAAGTATAAGCCATCCTAACCTCTCTCTTCTCCCATCAGGAGTCCCTCAGGTGTCAACAAGCCCTGGGTTCTCAGCCTTGTCTTGTCTGCAGGTCAAGTGGCTGCCTCTTGGGAATGGCCAGTCCTTTTGCATTTCCTCCTATTGCCCGAGAGTCACTGGAAGTAAGGACTCCTACTGGCACCAACTGGCTGAACCAGCTCAGGAACCAAAAATCCTGGGCCACCTTCAGAGAAGGTTCAGCATGCAGTCTCCCTCTATCTCCTGTGGTGGGGTCTTCTTTCCTCCAGGTTTGGAAATGGACACAAATATGGAGACAATGTGGTGTTTTATCTGCTTATACTGATGCTCACCTTGAGACAGTTCTCTTCCAGTCATAAAAGAGGGAAAAAAAGGCAGCTAAATATTAACTTACTCATTTCAAATTCTTGTTTGTGATTTATTTTTATGAAGTTGCTTTGTTGTAAATTAACTACTTTCAAGTCCAGCAATTTTACAACTTACTTTGGCCAATTATTTCTTAAAGGGGAAAGGCTCTTTTTATCTCTGTGTATTTTAAACACATACAAATGTCATAGAATAGCTTTCAAACAAAATTATGTGGAACTATGAGAAAATATAGGTGACTTTTGGATCTTGAAATTGTGAGGAAGGGAAGTACAATCTAAGCATGGAAGCAAAAGAAGAATCCATAGAGGGAAGACATGAAAAGACCTATAAACAAAATTAAAAGGCAGATAACACTCATGCCCAAAAGGTGTGGCATAAAAGACATGGCCTTTGGAGTCAGACATGCTCAGTCTGATCTGGGTTCCAATTCCTTTACTCACAAGCTCTGTGATCTCAAAAAAAATGCTTTACCCCTCTAAGCCTGTCTGACCTGTTTGTAAAATGGGAATGATAATAAAGATAATAATGGTGACTACTTCATAGGGTTGTTATCAAGATAAGGACATTTTTGATATACATACTTAATGCTCTTAGCGTCTGGCAAGTTGTAGGTTCTCAATAAAAGTTACAATCATTATTGAGGGAAAAATATGGCAGCATATAATACACAGAAATCTAATAATTTTCCTATAAAAGGGACTTGTAAATTGGTAAGAAAAATATTTTTAAATATAAACTAAAACATGAGTGAACAAATCTCACACAATGAAAAAATTTCAAATTACCAATAAACATATGAGAAACTATTCACCCTCCCTGGTGTCAGGGATCCAACCTGTCCAGGAGTCTGTCCCTCTTCTTTTAAACCTCAAACTGTCAAACCTCTCCCTCCCAGTCTGATTTAATTCCCAGTCTGTGATTCTTGAATTTAAGGGTGTATTAGACTCCCCTAGGGAGCAATTTACATACAGATTCCCAGGCTCAACCTTCAACAATTCTGACTCAGGAGGTACAGTGTGGAGCCCAGATACCAGCATTTTAAACTGATGCTCCTAAGTCTTTTTGATGCAGGTGGCCCCCACCCACACTTTGAGAAGTTCTATCTGTACCATCAAAACAAAAGCCTGTTCTAACATCTTCGAGGTTCTGCATTCTCTCTATCGCTTTCCTTTTCCCATTGAACTTTCTGTAAGCTCAGACCTTGAGCACAGAGCTTTGACTGAAGAGGTAGGGATCTTTTTGTTCTTTTCTTGATGATTCTTTATAAGATTTAAGAAACAAAGCAAAAAGATCACAGCATAACCTCCATGAGTTACATGCTACATCAGAGGTGTTCAATCTTTTGGCTTCCTTGGGTCACACTGGAAGACGAATTGTCTTGGGCCACACATACAATACACTAACACTAACAATAGCTGATAAGCTAGAAAAAAGGTCTGTGCATAATTTTCATAGTGTTCTAAGAAAGTTTACAAATTTGTGTTGGGCCACATTCAAAGCCGTCCTGGGCTACATGTGGCCTGCAGGCCACAGGTTGGACAAGATTGTGCTACATTAACTTACTAATTTGCAAAATAAAGTAATTTAAAAATTACAGTTTTTATACCTTTCTGTACTTTCCAATTTACCATAATGGGGCACATTCACAATCAGAAACATGTTATAAGCCTCCAGTCATTCTCTCACATCAGGTATCACCCTACTTGTGGCTTAGATGTCCCTTTCCCAGAAAGTCTTTCCTCCTGTCCCAGGTTGGAGATGTTCCTATGTGCTCTCACAGCACCCCACACTTCTCCCATCAGGGCACTCACGTCATTGCCTGGTTACTTACTTGTTTGCCACAAATTGTAAGTGTTTGAGGGCAAGGGAAGTATATGTGTTACATAGTCCAGAGCCTTCCACACAGGAAGCCGTGAGTGCGTCAGTTCTTTACCCCTTAGCAGGAAAGAGAAATGGTCATTTTCCTTTCCTGGGCATTCTGGATTCAAACTAGATTTATCTTCTATTCTTTTTGTGTTTTCTTTGATTTCTTACATGAGTACTAAAGAGACACCAGGACTTTTTTGGTGTGAGGTTGGAATGTGTATTTATAGGATAGCCAGCCAAGTAAAACTTACCCAAGGTTGTATTTCCTTCCCTTGGTAATTTAAGGATACCTAATTGAGCAAGCCTACCCCAAAGGTAAAATTCACAATGTCTTGGATCCAGTAGAAAATTATCAGGCCTCCAAAGAAGCATGAAAACACAACCCATAACGAGGAAAAAAAAAATCAGTCTATTGAAATCCACTCAGAAATTAACTAAATGAAGGAATTACTAGACAAAGATAATAAAATAGTTATTTTAACTGTATTCCAAATGTTCAAGGTGCTAGAGGAAAGATTGAATATGTTAAACAGAAACACAAAAAAATATAAAAAAGACACAATTTAAACTTCTAGAAATGAAAATTACAATGTCTGAGATGAAAAGTCTGCTGAATCGGATTAAGAACGGATTAGACATTGCAAAAGAAAGATGACTGCCTTTTAAGGCATAGCAATAGAAAGTAGCCAAAATGAATCACATGGAGAAAAAAAGATTTAAAAAGTGGACAGATTATCAGTTCTTGGACAACTTTAAAAAGCCCAATATGTGTATCATTACAGTCTCTGGCAGACAGGGAGGGCAGAAAAGCATTTGAGAAAATAACAGCAGAAAACTTTCCAAAATTTAATGAAAATCGTACGCTTGTATCTCCAACAAGCTCAACAAAACCTAAGCCCAAGAAACATGCAGAAAACGACGCTAAGGCATATCATAATAAAACTGCTCAAAACATGCAATAAAGGGAAAATCTTACATGCATTTCTGAAAAGAAAACGTTTTTAATTCTATAACTCGAAATAATTTTTGAAGGCAAAGGCTTTTCAGACATGTTTACATCTACCATGCTTGAGCTAGAAAATGACCCCCCTGCTGTTCAGTATGAGTACCTCCTCGCCTCTGCCCAGTCCTCGCCTTGGAAGCCCTGCCCATCCTTCCCAGCGTGGCTCAAAGGCCGCCTCCTTCTTGAAATTGCCCTGATCGCCCACTGAATTTTATTCTTACTTGTCTTAGGACCCTATTATCCTTTTCGGTATGTCATAAGTGTTGGAGGATTTGTCTTTTTCCTCCCACTAGCCAATACATTCCTTGGAGGTTCCTTTGTTGTCCTTCCCCGTTAACCCACAGAGTGCTCCCACACTGCCCAGAACAGGCACTCGTTATTTGTCATACTGACTTACGTATTGCTCAGTTGGTAACAGGTTTCTTTTAACTCCTTTCCGAGATATTGCTGACTGATTCAGAAGTACCCATTTATTCATCAGCAAGCACTTGATAAGCTGGGCCCTGTGCTTACAAATGTAAGACTAAAATCTCTGGCACAAAAGGCTCACAATACAGTTAATTGATTGAGTTTGGTTGTTTAGAAAAGTGCTTCTTCTTCTTTTTTAAGTCTGGGTGTAATAAGGGGTAGACAGGCCTTTGGTTAGAGCCTCCCTGTGTCCAGGTAATGACTATTCTCACACTCAGCATCTCCACTTTTCCCCACTACACTTCCAACTGGGATACCCTCCCAGACTCTCGTATGCAGCTGCCTCTTCAATATCTTCACTTGGTTACCTAGCAGAAATCTCAATATTAACATGCCCCAAACGGAACTCCTGATAGTCCCCCCAAGTCCATTTCATCTGCAGTGCTGCTGTCTCAGTGAATGGCACGTCTATCTTTCCATCACTTGGCCATTAATCTTGAAATCATGTAACGTCTTCTGTCCTGCACAGTTCATATTAAACCTGTCAGCAATTCTGGCAGTTCAAGCATCAGACATATCTAGACACTGTCCACTTTTTATCATCTCTACTGCTGCCACCCTGGTCTAAGCCACTATCTTCTTTCACCTGGATGATTGTGATGGCTCGTATACCAATGGCCCCTTTGCTTCCACTGCCCGCCCTGCCCCTACACAGAGTCTAGTTTCACCATGGTGATTCTTCGAAAAGGCAGGTCAAATCATGTTACTCCTCTGCCGGAAATCCTTTAAGGACTCCCCATAAAGGCCAGTACCTTACGATAGCTTGCAAGGTCCAAGTGAACTGACGCCCTTATTCCTCCGCCCCGTTACCTTTCTGATCTCTTTTCCTACGACTCCCTCCCACTCGCTCTGCCCTAGTCTCCTTGCTGCTCCCTGAGCTCACCACTGGCCTGCCCCAGGGCCTTTGCACATGCTGTTCCTAATGCTTGAAAGGCCCTTTCCCAGAGAGCCGCATGGCTGGCTTCTTCCTACAAGTACCTCAAGCTTTTTTTCTCAAATGTCACCTTTTCAGTGAGGCCTTCCCCAGGCACATGGTATAATTATATCTTCCCCCAACCCTCCTTGCACCTCATCCCTACCTTATTCTCCATAACACTTATCACCTCCTAATAGTGTAGATAATTTACTTTGGTGTTTGTCTGGCCTTCCCTCTCAGAAGATAAAGTCCCAGAGGATGGAGATTTGTATGTTTTGTTCATACTGTTTCTCATGTACCCACAATAGTGCCCGGGACACAGTAGGTGCTTAGTAACTGTGTGTTGAATGAATGGATGGATCTCTGACAGGTAGAGCAGGCCTCTAAGTCAGTTTTACTATACGTCTTGCCTTCTCTTTGGTGGGTAGCATGGATTCTGAGGAGAGAATTTAGAACATGTTCTAGGACCCACCTTCAAAATTCTTAGCATGGTAAGAAACTGGATTCAAAAACTGGGCTTAGTTTGTATTTGAACTTGTTGGGTTGTGGATGAATTCATATGTTAAAAATTATTCATCAAATACCTCACTAGAGGCACAGCAAAGAAGAGTAAGATTTATTCAAAGTGACAAGGTGACTAAAGGTGACAAATTAGAGACCAAAACTGTATAGAAACAAGGTTTTAGTTGTGCAATACAGACAAATAAATGCAGAAGGAGTTATGAGAGAAAGAGATGAGTGTTTTGAAGTGAGCTGAGAATCACTTGTCTGCCCCGAGCCTCTAATGGAGTTTTCTGAAGGAGGATTGCTGCTGAAATAATCTTTCACTAATGGTCAATAACCATTTTTTGTGCTCACGTCGTTCCCTTCAACAAGCATCTTCAGATAATTTCTGATTTTTATCTAAGCATTCTTATCCTCACCTTATAGTCAGAAAAGTGTACAGAAATGATAGTCTGATGTGGAGGGACGGGACAAAGAATTAAACCATTATCCCCAAACTCTGCCCTGTGGCATTCTTTGTATCTAGCAAAAACATTTGTGAAGACATTTTGTCAACCTACTTCCTGCTCAGCCCCCTCCTCCCTCAGCACAGGGAATAGCTACAAGTGGCTACTGCAGAAAACATTGGGAGAGGTCCTTAAGGTGAGATGCTCACCCACAAAATAATTGTTGATGATGTTAGCATGGGAACCCTGGCAGGATGGGACCATTGGTCTAACAAAACATGCCATTCCTATGGGGTTCAAAAAGATTTGGTCAATGAAAGAATAAATGTGTGAGTTCACATTGGCTATAAATAAAATTTGTAAATTATGCTTAGTATAATTAATTTCTCTAAAGCTGCTGATACTACACACACACACACACACACACACACACACACACACACACACAGTCACCTGAAGATTCTAAACTTAAGAGTCATCCTAGAATCTGCCTTTTCCTGGCAAGTTCTGTTGATTCCATCTCCACTGTTTTAATTACAAGGCTTCAAAATTCCCTGAAGCACAGAAAGGAAGTATTTGAGAAATACAAAAATACCAATAACAATAAGCTAACACGTACTGAGAGGTCTAGGAACCATGCTAAGGACTTTTAGTGGATTCTTGAATTGAATCATTATGATAACACTTAAGGTAGATATTGCTATAACTGCCTTCTCAAAGATAAGGAAACTGAGAAACAGAGAGGTTCAGTGATCCATCAAAGGTCACACAGCTAATAGGGAAGCCATGAGTGAACACATAGTATGATTCCAGCACTAATTATAAAGGCATCGGGAGTCTGCCTCTTTAGACTCATAAAGACCCCTCTTATGAAAAAGACAGAGTTCTTCATAGAAGAAGCAGGGTATTTTCCTCTCCCTGAATACACTTTCATCCCTCCGTTTTCCTCCCCTCCCCCCTTTTTCTGTCTTTCCATCTCATACTACGTCTCAAAACAAATTCAGCATTATCACTTCTAAACTAAGCCTATTCCGTGTTTCCTACATTCTGTCCATGATACCACCATCTTTCTCAGTGCTGGATGGCTCTCCACCAGATGGACCATTTCTCTTTCTTATTTCAGTTAGTTACCAAGTTCAACACATTCTTCTCTCTTGATATTTTGAGGATATACAAAGGCTGTCCAGAAAGTATCCAGCCATGTAATATGAAAAATAGAGTCATTTATGGTTGGAGTTTTTCTGGACAGCCCTCGTGTACCTTCTCCATTTCTAATGCCACCACCTTAGGCAGACATGACTCATTCTTGTCTGAACTAATACAATAGCTTCCTAACTTTCTTCTTGCTTTTAATCTCTCCCCTATCCAGCCTTTCGTGCATCACACCACCAGATCGGTCCTATAAAACCACTTTCCTCATGACTCCCCCCAGTAAAGGTTCTATAATATTCCCAACTGCCTATCAGATTCATTTCCCAAAAGTGGAAATTCAAGGGTCTTTTCTCACCTAGCTTACCTTAGTTCTACACCTCCTGCAACCCCCATGCCCCAAACTCTCCAGTGCAGAAGGCCTGCATGGCTTCTTGCTTTTCCAGTCCTGTTCAGTTCTCACTCAGTTGCTAGACCTTGGCTCAGGTGATTTAGGAATGATTGTCCCTGCTTGTCTGCCCACATCTCACCAACCCTACGTTGCCCATTTCAAGTTCTGTCTCTTCCATAAAACCTTCCGTCATCACTTTAGTGAGGATTGGGTTTCTCTCTTCTTGATTACCCTGATACTCATCACTTGACACACTAGAAAGGGTTTTCCTCTAAAGATCTTCCTGTCCAGAGGGATTGATTCCAAGGTCCTCGAGTGCTGCCTATAGGGAGAGAACACTTTTCACCTTCAAGTGAAAAGCATTCCAGACTCCTACCCCCCCCCCCCCCCACACACACACACTAAGTTATTAAAAAATGGGAATGCTTTTGTAGTTGCCAGCTCATCATTTTAGTTTGGGTACAATTATCCACACACATTCCCAGGGACTTCACAGTTTTTACATACAGCCCAGGCCAAGCCTCCACAGTTCCCAGCACTTGGATGAGCACAGGACGCTTTCTCCGAGTGGCAGGTCAAAGGGTTACTCTAGCTACTGCACTCAGAACAAACTCCACAAATTGCATTTAACTGATCATTAGTTCCCCTTGTTGTTTTAACTCTACCTTTCAGTAAAGAAAATTGCATTGAACTTTAGTTAAACTAGAAGTAAATTACATCTAATTAAAATACAGAGCTGTTAAAACCCAAAGAGCTACATAAAAGCAACTGATGGGCTGAAAAATGTTCCCTTTGTAGCAGAATCACAACCTAAAAGCTTCAGCTTGTTTCGCACATGACCTTTAGTCTGTAGATAAAATGCATGTAAATTAAGCTTGAATGTCAATTAGATTTGGCCAAGGATTTCTTTTTTTCTGGGGGGAAGGGAAGGGGAGTTTGAGGAATGTGGAGAGAAAAAAAGAATGTCTTTTTACTTTTCCAGATAAGTGTGTTTAATCAGATCGGAAGATATCCTAGAGAACGGAGACCGCAACTAGTAAGCTGTTCTCCTTCCTTCGAAGTTGTTTTTGCTCTACTGTTCACTTACATTTTGTCAATTTTACAAGTAAAAGCATCCAAACTTTTTTTCAGGACTGCCACCCCACAAGAATCAACAGAATTGAATGACAGCCGAGCCAGTCAGAAAGTGGGTGAAGAGGACTCCCTGATCGTGGGTGTTAAGCCTTGTCACCGGCGGCCATGCAGAAGCTCTGTTACGTATCAAGGCTAAATTCTTCTGTTTTCAATAACAAGATAATTTAAGTTGATGTGATGCCAGTGTAGACTTTAAGAGGCCAACAAGTATCCCGAAGCAGCAGCCAAAGCACATATGAAAAGACAATTTAGTATTCTGAAAAAAACTAGATATAAAGAGTAAACCCAGAAATAAAATGCTGAGAGCGTGGGGCAAGAAGGGCTAACGATAAAGTAATAGTGATTAATCTTAATAACAGCAACGATGAACACTTACTGGGACCCTGACTGAACCAGGCACTGTACTTTACCAACACCATTTATCTTAAACGTCCTAACGACGCTATGAGGTGCATACTGTTATCGCAATCGTACAGATGAGGAAGTGGAGGCTTGGAGAAGTTGAAAGATTTGCCCAAGTGCCCCCAGCTACTGAGGAAGTGAATCCGTCTGACTGTTGGACTCACATAGCTCACCACCACAACATACCTCTCAGAAGCACCAGGGAGGGAGAATTTGGCTGGGAACCGAATGGCGAAGAAGGAATCCTGCGGTGCTCAAGTTAAGAGCTGGCATACAAAGGTGGAAGGTGGCTGTTCACCTTGTGGAGGTAACAGTGGGCCAGCCATAGAGAGATCCTGGGACAAGGGCAATTGGTAGATGAATGACCCCTTGGCACTGGAAGACTCATGGTCTGAGAAGTCGTTCTGGAACTCACCAGAAAGAGAGCCCTACTCAAGGATCTCCCAGCCTGTGGTCTAGTCGGCAGTGCCACTAAATGATGGGCTAGTCTGGGGGGTTCTGCTGCCTCCCCAGAGTAGAGTGACATTTTTCAAGTGGGGCAGCTGGCTTTGAGTTCCAAAGGGAAAAATCCATTTTGTCTCTGGCCTAGGGGCAGTGAATGTTGAAGGCAAGGCAGAGATACAATAGATGAAGAGTGAATAGTTCACCAGGCCCCAGGAGACTCATTCTGTTCAGCTGTAAAGGCTCAGTAGGCTTGTTCCTGCTGCCCCCACCTCTGCTGCTTAGACTAGAAAGAGACTGGGAGCTTGTTAATAGCTCCAGGATCTGCAAGCAGGTCCAAATGGTTTAATGCCATTTATGTGGTCAGTACAACTTTCCTGTTCTCATGGGTCCAGATACTCAGTCTTAATCCACTGGTTTCTTGCAGTGGATTAATCACCTTAGATTAATCCAATCCGATCGGATTAATTCAAGTTGATTGGATTAGCCCACTTGATTCTCCTTTGAAAATTGTGACAACTATATACCTACATTGAATGTTTTACTGTGGACTCTCCCTTTTTTTGCCAGAACTCAAGCAACCAGCAAAAAAATTTTTTTAAAAATCAAAGAAATAATACTATATTTATCCAGCATGGGTGCTAATTAACTGAGAGTCCACAATATTTGCATGTGTGCAAAACATGTGTTGATGAAACAAGTATCTGAAGGATGTAGCTAAGGGGCCAGCTCTCTCCTGTCTTCCTCCACATACCATCATGACCTGATACACGAACGAGTTAGGTTTATGGGTATGTTCACAGTACCAACAGTAGGCACGATCTTAGCAGAGATGTACTTCAAGTTCTCTCCTACCCTTGACACCAGAAATAGCTTCTGACATGGAAACCAACCACACGATGTCAGGTGTGACATCCCAGTGCCCAAGTGCACTTGCTGGTTTGAGGAAGGCCATGGAAATCCACCTCCCAGGTTCTGCATGTGGGTTTATGATGACTTTGGCTGCTTTTTTTTTTTTTTTTTTTTTTCCCTGCTGTATAAGGCTTCTGATCTCTCATCAGGGCCCACTGCATACTGAAGGACCTGTAGGGTATAAGTTTCTCCCCTTCAACTGAAGAGAACAGATGGGTTTGAAACAACACCTCAATATGGGGTTAACAGGTGGATAAAAGCTATCCTAACATTGACTGCTCTTGACTTGGGAAGCCGGCCTAGAAGGAGCAAGGCTTGAGGGTCGGCTCAACCCCACAGTCTCCCTCTAGAGTGCAATCACACTCTCAGGACGGCTCTGTCCTGAATTCTGTCTCCTTCAGGAAGGTCTTAAAACCCGAGGTTAACCAATAGAACAATCCCGATTTAGTAGATTGGGCTCTCCAGAGGAACTCCCCCTAGTGTCCCTCCATTCCAGTGCACTGCGGTCTAGATGAGGGGTTGGCAAACTTCTATAAAGGACCAGACAGAAAACAGTTTAGGCTTTGTGGGCCATGTGATCTCTATTGCAATACTCAGTTCTGCTGTTGTCATGTGAAAGTAGCCACAGGCAATAGGTAAATACATGGGCGTGATTGTATGCCAATTAAACTCTATTTATAGTTACTGAAATTGGAATTTTATGTAATGTTGATGTGTTATGAAATATTAATTCTCCTTTTGATATTTTTCCTAACCATTTTTAAATGTAAACATCATTCTTACTTTGAGGGCTGTACAAAAACAAGTAGCAGGCTGAATTTGACCTATAAGCCATAGTGTGTTGATCCTTGGTCTACATTCCCAGGTTTTGCACCATCTGGAAGTGACCCGGTCTAAGGAGTGGGAAAGGGAGGTAAACCCTGGCACAGCCAAAATTCAGGACTTTAAGGAAACATAGCATCCATGCAAACTGGAACTGCGACAATAGGTAATACGATTTTTTCCCCTTTAAAAAAGAAAATGTATAGCTCTCTGTAAGTGTACCTCATAGCAGTCATCATGAAAAGCTGTTTGTTACAATAATGTGTTCCTGATTATCACAGCTGGAATCTCCTCCTTAAGAATGACTCTCAGAATTAGAAAACATGTTTGGAAAAACCACAGTGACGGGAAATCTCCATCCACTGAAGATGGAGTTAATTTTTAGAAACAGCTGAAAATAAAACCCCAACCAAACCAAATGCAGAAAAGCCATCTCCACTCAACCAACAATAACAATAACAGTGGTAGCATTACTACTATGCTTTCCGAATCAGGCTGGGAAGTAATTTGTGGAGGGGAGCATGGAGTTGTGGTTGAGCTAAATAAAGCCATTTTTGTTCAAAACCGCTCATGATCATAAGATGCGACTGCTGCAGACTAAGCATGGAAGCCCTAACATGGCCCCTACCCATGTGAGTGTTGTTTGGACAACATACCGTTGGTATGTTTAAAAGCCACAAGATTTCACATAAAAAGTCAGACTTTGTACTTACCTTGGAAAAAAAAATAATAAAAAGATCAGACACAATGGCTCTTATCCAGCAACAACCAGAGAGAGCTTCAGTCCCTGCTGCACCCTATCATCCCCCAGCCCAATGGCAGCTGCCATGTGACCTTGTTTTTATGGCCTTTTCACTCACAGTAACACAATCACATGGTTCAGAAGTCAAAATAATACACAAAGCCATACAGTGAACGGCTCATTCCTACCTTATCCCCAACCTCCCTAAACACTTTTGTTCATTTCTTCATTTATTTTTTTCCTCTTTACACAAGGTAATACAGTATATATTTTTCTCTGCCTTGCTTTCTTCACTTAGAACACATACATCCTGGGAGTTGTTCCAATAGTAGTACACAGAAAATGTCATTCTTCTTTTGCAGCTACCGAGTATCCCAGTGGGTGTATAGGTCAGTTTATTTAACTGGTCCTGTATTGATGGGCATGGGTTGTTAAAAGTGTTTTATTTTATAAATACTGTACAATGAATGACTATGTGCATATGTCATTTCATAGGTAATATGTCATTTCAAAGTCTGTTGTGTGGTATAAATTCCTACAAGTGAGATTGCTGGGTCAGAGGAAAATGTATTTGTAATCTTTTTAGGTATTGACAAATTGCCTTCCACATGGATTGTACCATTTTCAGCCTGAACAGTAACGCAAGAAAGAGCACGTCTGTTTCCCTTCGGCTTCCTCAACAGAATTTGTTGTTAAACTTTTGTAGATTTGTCATTCTGACGGGTAAAAATTATTCAGGGCAGTTGTAATTTGCATTTTTAAATCAAGAGATCTTTTCCCACATGTTTAAGAGACATTTGCATTTCTTTTTCTGAGAACTGTCTCTTCTGTTCTCCTATTGGATTCCTATTTCTATCCCTGATTTTCCTATTACAGTCATACCTTGGGATTCCACTGCTTAGAAACTCTTCAAATCTGGTACTCAATGCATTTTGACATGAAAATTTTGCCCTGGTACTTGTTGTTTGGTGGTACTCAACGTGCCTCCTGGAACCAGTTAATGACAAGGACCATGGTACCACTGTATTCTTGCTTTTTTTCTTAGCAACTTCTAGGAGCACTCCATATATTCAGAAGATTAGCTCTTTTTCTGTAATATGAGCTGGAAATTTTTTGGTTTTTTTGCAGTTTGCCATTTATCTTTTGCCTTTGTTTATGGCATATGTTTATTTCTTTGTTGTTGTTTGGCATATGCAAATTTTGTTGTTGTTTATGCTTGTTAAATATAGGTAAGTTTATTTATTTATTGTTTGCTTCTGGCTCTTGAGTTATAGTTTGAAAGAAAGCTCTCAAACTTCCAAGATTAAGAAATGAAGTTATCCTAGTTTCTTCTAGTAATTTCAGAGTTTCCTTCTTTAAACACGTAATCTTTGATCCACTCAGAGCTTGCTGAACCCTAGATTTTTGGGCAAGATGATAAAGCTACCAGAACATCAGTAAGGGTGAGACCTGGAAAATGGGATGAGAGAGCAGCTGATGGGAGAAGTGAGAAAGGAATGGGGCGGGGGTGGGGACGAAACAGAAGCCCACCTCCTACAGGAAGGAGTTCCTGGCAGGGGGGTTCCCATTGTTGGTCTAGCTTGGTGGCTACCAGGGCCTTTTTTTTATTACTTTTCTCCAAAGCACTCACTTACTTTTGAAGACTTAATGTGTTTGGCTGTACTAAACTAACTACATTTAAGTAATAATTAGTTACACGGCCCTTTTAACGAAGTCATTTATAGCTGCCAACCAACCAGTCTCTGGTCAGAATGTGCTAGCCAGAATTATTAATACCATGCTGAGCTGATGTACTTTCAGCCAAAAGCACAGAACTTTGAAGTATCTGTTAGTTTGAGAAAGCTCATCATGGATAAATGAGCCATTTTGGAAGACTTTTTGAAATGCTGACATTAGTCTGCACACAGCTTATTTCTTTGTTCCTAGATCTAGGAACATGGGACTTCAATGAGGGGACCTCTGATCTGACCCTCATTTAAGACCTCCCGGTGCTGTATAAAAGGGTGGGGGAAGGTGTAAACTTCAACCATAAGAAGCATGCACACTGATAGATATGCTGTATACTAAAATGCTATATAATAAATAGTTCTCTTATCAACTTTTCTACTAGAGGTGCCCTGGAAAAGTTCTATTTAAAAATTGTTTTCTCATGTAAATAATTCTCTGTTCTGAGAAAAACAGAGTAAAGATGAGAAAAATTTACGGAGGTGAATGAGAATGGTGCTTAAAAAAAAAGTAAAAGGTTTTTGTTTGTTTGTTTGTTTGTTTTTTGTAATAAAAGTGGTTTCTCTGCTTGAAGCAGAGGCCTCAAGGGGGACCTAGTGAGGGTGAGAGTCAGATGCTTAAGGCCCCTCACTGTCATCAGCAAGGCATGCCAATGTCCTGCTGGTGAGTGGGCACCCACCCTCAGGCTGCACCCCTAACAATTAATTCAGAAACTCTGGTGGGGGGGATCTATGCGTCAGTCATGTTTAAAGATCCCCATATAATTTGATTGTGCAACCACTGCTCTAGAACTGTGCCACTCAAAAGTGTGGGCCTCAGACCAGCAGCTTTGGTATCAGTGGGAACTTGCTAGAGATACAGAATCTCAGGCCCCAACTTTGACCTTCTGAATCAGAATTGGCATTTTAACAAGATCCCTAAGATATTCATGTGCACATTTATGTTAGAGAAGCCGTGGTCTAGAGTAGCATTTCTCCAAGTGTGACATCTGGACCACCTGCATCAAACTCACCAAGGGGATGGGAGGGTGGGGAAATGGATAAAGCTGATTCTGGAGATTACAATTCTGTAAATCTGAGGATGAGAGTCTGGAATCTGCATTTTTAATATGCTCCCAGCTGATCCCTAAGCCTACTGTTAGAGAACTACTCCCAGGAGGAAAGCCAGCAATACTATGGTTGCTTTCTCTGGCCTGCATGGAAATCCCCTCTGAGACTCTAAAACATCAAAACACATTGCAATTGGGGGATGAGTTGTTGATAAACAAATGCTTCTCACCCTGACAAATGTGCTAGTTCTGCTCTATGACCTGTATGTAATAGAGCAGGTAGTGGTAGTTAAATCTAGTTTTCAGAGGACACAGAAATGAGTCTCTTTTTTCTCTTGGGTTAGTGACTGAACAGGCTGCAATTTGGATACATAAGCCTCTACCTTAAAAGCAGGATTACAAATATAAAATGTTGATGCTCAGATGCATCCTTCTTGGAGGGTTTCAAAACCCCCTCAAAATATACAGTTGAGAGACAAGAGAAAGAGCAAATTGCCCTAATGATATTTCTTCATTTTATAGAGGTCATTTGGGGGGCGGGGAGGAGGGGAGGGATTTTGCATGCACCCAGGTTCTTAAATGTTTGTGAGTAAAAAAAAAAATGAAGCCAGGAATGGTATATTTGATCTCTCTCAAAAGATGTGTTTGTGGTGTGTAGTACTTCCATGTAGTTTTAAAAGCATTTCAGCTCACAAAAGATATTTAAAAGCTTCTACGATAACAGAAACTTTAAGTGGATTTATCTTCAAATACCTCGGATTCCGAAGTATTCTTTCACACTTGATGTGAGGTGACAGAAGTGAAATCTTTGTAATTAAAATGAAATAAGACCAATGTGTTTGTAAAAAACACAATGGATAATAAAATGGAATGGGGAACTGCCATGTGATCTAAATGTAATTGTTAGGTAATTACTGAGTTAAAATCAGGAAAAGCAAAGAAACTTAGTGTGTGTGGGCAATGGAGCCCCAGTGAAAATCTAATGAACAGCTACCGCTCTCCCTCTCAGAGGCACCTACAGAGAACTGCACCCACTGGCCATTTCTGGAGTTCCATAGACTCCCTGGAGCCCCTATTCGAACCTCAGCATTGACACCGAATTTTAAGAAAATTGCACTATAATGATCTCTCTTCCACTTGGAACTGCTTTAGGCTTAAGAGCCACTTTCTCAGCATCAAGGTCCCAGGTGGTTAGTAAAAATTAGGGCTGATTGTTTTCACTTAAACTGAGACAATTAGGTCAGCAATCTCGAGGGGACGGGCTGAGGCCAGGTGGAAAACCAGGCGACTAGATTTATGCCGGGGAAAGAAACCCTTTATTGAGCCTGAGCTCTTTCAGAGATGCCGCCTCTGTGCTCTCCGGGGACCCAGCGAATTGCACTGGGGCCGCTGTGGCTCCCTTCACACCAGCAGGTGAAGACATCTGTCCAAAATTAGGAAAGAAAGTAGACTCTTAAAGACGCTGCCTACACCCCTCCTTTCCCTACAGACTCAACGACGTCAGCGGTGAAAGACTTACCCTTTCACCCCTCCCCCATTTAACTGATGAGGACACGACCCCAGAGGGCTAAGGTGCTTGCCAAGGTGACATTCCCCAGGGCCTTCTCCTTGCCATCCGGCCAGGGGAGGAGAGGGCGTCGAGGGCTCTTTCCCCACACCGTCCGCCGCCCACCCGGGCGGAGGCGCCACGGGGAGCCGAGCCCCGCCTACCGGCACCATGGAGTAGGTCATCATCATCAGCATGTCGTGGCTCTCGGTGCGGAGGTGCGGCGCAGTCTCCCCGCTGTGGCTGCGCTTGTTGCGCGCGGCGCTCGCAGGGTCCGGGGGCGGCCCGGGCGCCCGGCGCGGCGCGCGACTCAGCTCAGCGAGGAAGGCGCGCAGGGCGCTGTCCTCGCGCTGCTCGCGGCCCCTCTGCGCCTCCAGCGCCCGCAGAGCCGCGCTCAGCCCGCGCCACTGGCACAGAGCAAACACCGTGCCCGCGGCGTTGAGCGCCGAGAGCAGCGCCACAGCCGCCAGGGCGCCGCGGAGCCCCCAGCCTGCGCCCGTGCAGCCTCGCTCCGCGCTTCGGGCCATCCTCCGCGCGCCCCGGGTCGGCGGGCAGTGCTGGGCCGCCTCCCGCCGGGCAGCCTTTATACGCCGCTGGCAAGCCGTGGGCTGGTGGCAGCGCCGTGAATCACGCCGCCCTTTGGCCTGGCTGGTGGGACGGATTGGGGACAGCAGCAGTGGCGCCCGGGCAGCCCAGAGGGACAGGTGGGCGGAGAGGGGGAGAGGAGCGAGTGGAGACAGACCTCGGAGGAGGGGCAGGCAAGGCTCGCGCTCCCGATGCCCAGTCAAACCAGCAAACCCGCCTCTCCCTCCTCATCCTGCTGCCCTGCCAGTGGGCATTGCCGTGGCCCAGACGGGCAGACGAGGGTCAGACTGAAGGGGAGAGCAGGAATCCTTATGGCGGGAGAGGTCGCTGGATTCCTCCCCCTGTTTTCCCACACTGCCCTCTCTGGAGGAAAGGATCAGCATGTCCAGAGGCCAAGGCACGTGCCCACCGTCTCCGAAAGGTCTGCTGCTGGAACGGTTCCCAGGCTGCCCATCATTCCTCCCCAGATCACAGGGTCCCAAGCAGCCACTGAAGATCCCACTCGATCTTTCCCAGGAAGAGAAGGGATAGAGACAGCAAGACAGTTGACACTGGAGGGTTTAGGACGGCCCCTGGTTGTAACCAGAAAAGCCCAGCCCTGCCTGGCAAGCAAGAGTGATCTGCGAAGGGAGATTTCCAGGATTTGACAAGCCAAGAACTCTCCCGTGAGACCCATACCTGGGAGGCGGCAGAGTGATGTGAAAAAAATTTGAGAGTGGGATTCAGAAGACCTAGTTACAACCCCATTCTGCCACTACCCAGCTGGGGGGTCTTTGAGCATGTCGCAAGAAAACTCTGGATTGATTCCAAGGTGCTGGACTGATTCTGGCTGAAGGTTGGGACAATGGCCAGGCCCGTTCTGGACCTTACTTAGCCTACCTTGCTTGAGGGGGAGCAGATGCTTCATGCCTCCTAGTTACCCCTTCACAACACCCTTCCTTTCCTGTCAGCTCAGATGCCTGTTGTGCAAGGGCCACTGTCCCCCAAATGCAGAGTCACTTCTCAGCCTCTTTACTCCCTGCCTTTCTCAGTTTTCCTCTGGGAGTGACCTCTGCCTCCCTAGTGCCCCAATTATGGGGACATGATGGCTAGGAGGGATGGGAGGTGATACAGACAACTTTGTCCAGTCCTCCCAACTCTAACATACTCTGACTTATTTGAGGAACTGCCATGTACCCTTATCTTTTCTCATCCAGGCTTACGATGACAATCGTCAGGCTTAGTTAGGACCAATGGGGAGAAGACAGAGTTGGGATTTAGCCCTAGTAAGATTTTCATTTCATTTGCTAAAACTTAATTGAACAAGACGAGAGCAGCTTGCAGTATGAGCAGCTGGGAGTACCATGAAGCCTCCTGAGCTTTTCTTTATTCTAACATTCATTACAGTTACTGCTGCCTGACCTTCTGTCACCAATGCCCACCATCAACAACAGTGTATACAGCTCCTGAGGTTAGGGGTCACATCTTGTTTAGCCTTGTCTCCCCCAATACCTGGCACAGGTTCTTGGCTTGAAATGACCATTCAGTAATCACCTGTTAAATGAACAAATGAATGAAAGGCTGCACAGTGAGGGTATTTCTACGTGAAACAATGTGTGTGTAGTGGTGGGGGGGCTTAACAAGGAAACTGCTAACACGGCCGACCTGACCCCACCTTCCTTGGAAGGCTGCCTAATAGTTGGGAGAGTGAATGTAGCCACACAGAACCCCACCCGCTCTGGTTCAGAGCCCAGAGCTGATAGAAGGAATTGAACTCCAGTTCCACCTGGAACCAGCCAGGCCGAATCTGACAACCTCAGGCCAAGATGCTATCCCTCTGGGATGTAGGACTCCAAAGGCTTGTGGCATGGACAATATGAATATGCTGGGTGGGTGGAGTGCCCGAGATACTGCACAGGGGCCAGGAGAGGGGATGGAAGAGGGCTAACCCAATCCCTTTCTACCCAAAGCTTCTCCCAGTTCCCTCTCCAAGTATTTCTGTGTAGGAATATGGTATTTTGCAAGAAAGGAGAAGGTGGGGCATGTTGCTGTGATCTACCACACAGATTATCTTCACTCATCCTACACGGGAGAATAGCCATATCCAAGCAGCTGGCTTTTCTCTGTTCTCTTTCCCCATTTTCCCGTCTTCTCTCTATACTCTCTTTCCAACTTACATTGACTTTTCTCCTTCTCTGGCCTACCTCAGGATTGCCCTTGTTTAAGGTCTCGCTCATCAAGGCTTGCCTTCATGCCAGCCTCAACTCTCTCTCTCCCTGAAAGCTCCAAGCCCCAGGGACTCGAGGTTATGAGCAAAGGCTTTAGAATCAGAGACCTTAGCTTGAAACCACTTTTTAACTTGGTGACTTCAGGCATATTTCTCAACTACTATAATTTTATCTATCTCACAGGGTTGTGTAGATTTAATGAGAAAATATATATAGAGCACATGTTCAATGAACATTAGATTAGCGCTGTTGGCTCTGCATGTCTGAACTTGCTGACGTGCATATGGTGTCTTGTGCTATTCACCAACATCTTAGTTATTCCAGATCTTAGTTCATTAGTTGGGTAATAGTATGTTTAAGGAAGGGACCTTTCTTCACCGTGTCCCTCATAGCAGGGCCAACTAGGAATATTTGATTAAGATTGATTAGCTAATTATACTTTGTTGATGCTTTTGAAGGAATAGAACTTTTGAATGAGTGGTAAACTTGGCCTATTGTCTGAGGTTGGTTTTGGGGGGCCCTTCAGTCTCTAGCTTCCTAAGCCTCCCATCACTTCTTGAGAGGCATATATGTCTATGTAGGCTGCCCTGCCTAATATTTCTCAGGATGGGCTGGTACTTTCTACTTATTAGTAAAAAAACATTAGCTATTAATCTGGCCTCTTTTGTTGACATAAGGGGTTCAAGATACAGTGAGGACAGGGAGAGATGTCTGAATTTCCTTTCTGGAGACCAAAGAAGCCAAGAACATTGTATGCTATCTTTACAATGAGAAGTAGTTTTTCCATTAAAAGGCAGATGCTCCATTTCCAAAGATTAAATAGAATGGTCCTTAAAAAATGATTCCAGCTGGTTAACTTTAAGGCCCGGGAGAATGAAATCCAATTCAAGAATATACTCCAACTTTAATTCCACAGAATTTCCTCCTGATTGTGAAGTGAATACTTTTCATTTACTCTAAGGCCTGGCATGTGGGTATTTTGGTTCTCTGTGATAAGGTTGGCAGCTATGCAGTGACTTCTGATGGTGCTTTGCTGCCTACCCACCCTCACCCTTCCTCCTTGCCAGTGGTTAGAGAGAAATTCTCTCGAATAGTTGCCACCATGTACATCTCCCACCCAACCACTTCTGGTTTTAACTTCCCATTTCTACATTTTAACCCCAAGAAGCCACTCAAGTCAGCAATTCTCTCTTTTTCTTTGTTCACTCACTCACTCATTCATCTATTCATTTACTTATCTTTTTATTCAACAAATTGGATATTTACTATCTGCCAGGAAGTACATTTTCTTAGAAGTCAGTCTTTGGTGCTTCAACAAACCAGGTTATCTCTAGTATTGGGAATAAGAATAGATGATATTGCTTTCCTTATAGGATTTTGGTCAAAGTTGGGCAGGTAACAACAGATTTCCACCCATTTATAGTTCATAGACCTTCAAGTAACCCAATCGTTGTTAGACACAGAGCTGTCCAAGGTTGTACAATGGTGCTACTTCAATTTCCCTTTACCCCTTCTGTGCTTTCTTTGTTTCCTTTGTCTGCAATAAACGTACCTCTTCCCACCTCACCTCATCCCACCCTTTTAGCGCATCATAGCCAGCTGTCACAGGTTGGGTTTGTTTTGTCTGGAACAGATGCTGGGATGGAATTTTGGGTGCAAAATGTTTATTAGGGATTAGCACCTGTGAAAAAAAGGGAGGAAGCGGGATTGGGCAGAGACAGAAGTCCAACTCAATATAGTCCTGCAAAGCCTCAGCCCAAGTACTGGGAGTTCTGGATTGATAATTGCCCCTCACAGTGTCCTGTGCTAGCTGGAATGGCTGGGCATTTTCTGTGGTCTCACTCAGTCACGGGGCAGATGTGGGACAACCCTGGAAAGGCATGTCCTTGGGCCAGGTGGCTCTTGAAACTGAGGTCCACCTTGACCTTATTCCCTGCAGCTGATCAGTAAGTCCTTCCTTTAAGAGGGAGATGGGCATATCTCCACGTCAACCACATCAACCACCTGCTTAGTGTCAGAGACAGGTCTACAAATTCCAACATTAGACTTTAAATTGCAACCTCGTCAGACCGTGGAGATTAGCCTTCTTTTTCACCTGGAGTTATTGCCTTTCACAGTTAATGAAAAGGTGATTTTCGGAAACTGAATGAAAAAAATGAAGAAAAGTCCTGTGAGAGTCTTTGAAATGGCTAAAACCATGAAAGTAAGTTAACACAGAAAAGCCCCACTTAAGAAACGTGAACCACTGTTCTTAAAAGGACAAAACAAAACCTTACATGAATAGAGCACTTCAGTTTTCAAGGTACTTTCTCATGTCATTTGAGCCCCATAATAAGCCTGTAAAGTGAGCAGGGCAAGTCTTACAATCACTTCACGGATGAGAAAGCAAGGCTCAAGAAAGTTAAGTGACTTGCCCAAGGTCATACATGAAGTTGAAACCTCACCAGCATTCATCCATGCCCTCTTCATCAAAAGTGAGAAACTACTTGACCCCAATTTTGGGACAGTTAGGAATGCTGAAAGTGATGGACAAGAAGTGGAAAAACAGGGCAGGAAAAGGATTCAAACTGATGAAATGGAAAATGGCTTAGAGCGGCACTTGGCTCCAAGGCTGCAAAACAAAGGTGGGGCAAGCACTGGACACTAGAATGTGTAAGCTTCATAAGAGAGGGAAATCCAGTCCTCAGCCTAGCGTTTATGGAGGATTCAGAGAGAACAACGTCAGAACATGGTTTTTTTGGAGAACAGGTAGGGGAACCATCATTTCTATATCTCAGAGATGAATGGGAAACCTGAAAGATGAACTGGAGGCCTGAACACCCAAGACCTTTTCTCCCTGGGGCCAGCAGCCAGAGTGACAAGCAAGGTAAGATATGTCTCACCTCTCCAGAGGCTAATTGGGAGAGACCAAAAGGGTTTCCTGCCAATTTCACACCTGAAAATCATGGAACTCCATCTGCAGAGCCAATGGACTGAAGCCAGGTACTGGGGACTGCCCCCAGCCAGGGGCACTGCAGGTCAGACTACAGATCTTGAACTGAGATGACTTCCTTTTTTAAAGGGATGCACATAACTGTGATATTGGGATTTCTTCCTCTCCCCTTCCTTCCTTCCTTCCTTCCTTCCTTCCTTCCTTCTTTCCTTCCTTTCTTCCTACTTCTCATCTCAAAAATCAATTAGAAATGAATTATTCTTATGTGTCATTTTACCTTGTTTCTTTAAAAATATTTTAATTTTATCATGGTAAGAACACAACATGAGACCTACCTTCTTTACAAAATTTTAAATATATGATACCGTATTGTTAACTATAGGGACAATGTTTACAACAGATCTCTAGAACATACTCACCTTGCTTAACTAAAATGTTATGTCCTTTGATTACTTAACTCCCCATTTCTCCTTTCCCCCAGTCCCTGGCACCTAACATTCTACTCTTTGATTTTATGAATTTGACCATTTTATTTTATTTTTGTTTTTATGTGGGTAGTTCCCTGGGTGGGAATTGAACCCAGGCTGCAGCGTTGATAGCACCGAAGCCTAGCTGCTACACCACCAGGGAACTCCCATGAATTTGACCATTTTAGAGACCTCATATAAGTGAAATCATGCACTATTTGTCTTTCTACGACTGGCTTATTTTACTTAGCGTTACCTCCTTGAGTCTCATCCATATTGTCTCATATTGCAGAATTTCTTTTTTAAGGCTGAATAATATTCCACTGTATGTATATACTACATTTTTCTTTATCCTTTCATCTGTCAATGGTTGTTTAGGTTGTTTCCACATCTTGGCTATTTTGGCTAGTGCTGCAATAAACATGGGAGTCCAGACATCTCTTTGAGATCATGATTTCAATTCTTTTGAATAAATACCCCAAAGTGGGATTGCCAGATCATGTGATTATTCTATTTTTAATTTTTTGAGAAATCTTCATACTGTTTTTCATAGAAGCTGCACCTTTTTACAATCCTACCAACAGTGTACATGGGTTCCAGTTTCTCCACATCCTCAGTAACACTTGCTTTTTTTTTAATAATAACCATCCTGACAAGTATGAGGTGGTATCTAATTGCGGTTTAGATTTGCATTCCTCTGATAATTAGTGATGTTGAAATTCTTTTCAATACCTATTGGCTGTTTTGTTTATCTTCTTTGGAGAAATGTCTATTCAAGCCCTTAGCCCATTTTTAAATTGGGTTATTAGTTTTTTTGCTAGTTAGTTTTAATAGTTCCTTATTATTTAGAGATTAGCCCCTATCACATATATGGTTTGCTAATGGTTTCTCCCATTAGATTATGTTGCTTTTACACTCTGTGAATTGTTCTTTTGCTATGCAAAACTTTCTAATTAATGTTGTCCCACTTGTCTGTTTTTGCTTCTGTTGCTTATGCTTTTGGTATCAGATTCATGAAATCATTATCAAGACTAATGTCATGAAGGTTTTCCTATATGCTTTCTTCTAGGAGTGTTACAGTTTCAGGTCTTATGTTTAAGTCTTTAATCCATTTTGAGTTGACTTTTGTGTATGGTAAAAAATAAAGGTCTAATTTATTTTTGCATATTTATGTCTAGTTTTCTCAACACCATTTGTTAAAGAGGCTGCCTTTTTTCCATAGTGTATTATCAGCACCGTTATCAAAGTTATCAGTTGATTGTATATGCATGGATTTATTTCTGGGTTCTTTATTCTGTTCCATTGGCCTATATGTCTATCTTTATGCCAATATTACACTGTTTGAACTACTGTAGCTTTGTAATATATATTGAAATCAGGAAGCGTAATGTCTCCAGCTTTATTCTTTTCAAGATTGACTTGACTGTTCATTGATTTGGTTATTTTGTTGGTTCATATGAATTTTAAAATTGCTTTTTCTATTTCTGTAAAAATAGCCATTGGCATTTTTATAGGGATTAAATTGGTAGATAAATTTTGGTAGGATGGATGTTTTAACAAGATTAAACCCTCCAATCCATGACCACAAATCGTCTTTTCATTTGTTTGTGTTTTCTTTGATTTCTTTAATCATTGTTTTGTATATAAGTCTTTTACTTCCTTAAACTTATTCCTAAGTATTTTATTTTTTTGGTGCTATTGTAAATAAGATTATTTTTGTCATTTCCTTTCCAGATGGTTTGTTGTTACTATATAGAAACATAACTGATTTTTGTATGTTGATTATATGTAACTACAATTTTATCAACTTCATTTATTAGTTCTAACAGTTTTTATGGAGTTGCTAGGGTTTTCTATATATAAGATCATGTCTGCAAACAAGGACAATTTTATTTCTTTCTTTCCGATTTGGATGCCTTATGTTTATTTTTCTTACTTGCTCTAGCTAGTACTATACTGACTAGAAGTGGCAAAAGTGGGCATTCTTGCTTTTTGCTACTGATCTTAAAGGAAAAGCACTCAGTTCTTTGCTATTGAGTATGATGCTAGTTGTGGGCTTCTCATACATGGTCTTTATTATATTGAGGTACTTTCCTCTAATTCCTGGTTTGTTGAGAGTTTCTTTTTTTAAATAATGAATGGGTATTGAATTTGTCAAGTTCTTTTTTACATTTGTTGAAATGATCATGTGATTATTGTTCCTTATTCTGCTAATGTGGTATATTACATTCATTGATTTGCATATGTTGAATCTTTCTTGCATCCCAGGGATGAATTCCACTTGGTCATAGTGTGTGATCCTTTTAATGTGCTGTTGGATTTAATTTGCTAGTATTTTTTTGTTGAGAATTTTTCATGTGTATTTATCAGGGATATTGGCCTGCAGTCTTTTTTTGTGGTGTCTTTGTCTACCTTTGTCATCAGGGTAATGCTGACCTCATGAGTTTGAAAGTGTTTGTTCCCTCCTTTTCAATCTTTTGGAAGATTCTGAAGGGCATTGGCATTAATTTTACTTTAAATGTTTGGTAGAATTCACCAGTAAAGCTACCTGATCCTGGGCTTTTCTTTATTGGGAGGTTTTTCATTACAGGGGGTGAGAATTCTGGCCAAAAAAAGGGTCTCCTGATTTTTCCAACTGGCTTCAGTGAGTCTGGTTTCATTTTGGCTTGAGGTGCACAAGCCTTTCAGTTAGTTTCTGGATTTCTCACAGAGGCAGTGTGTCCATGAATTGTGGCTGAATCAGTGTATTTGTTGGGGGAAAGAGGGTTCAGATCTTCCTATTCTGCCATCTTGCTGCTGTCACTCTGAAATGATTTCTGGAATGAGACTCATGCTGCTTTCTTAAAGCTGTGCATGTCAGCACCTGATCTTTAAACTGCCGTGTCTTCTAGAAGACACCAGTTATCTGGGCACCAGTAGGTATTCCGGCAAAGGGACCCAACTGGATGAGAGGGAGGTGGAATTGTACAAGTGCACCGAGTTCTTTCTCTACTCATGAGACTAGAAGATACGAGAACACTGGAGACTGAGTCTTCCTTTTAGGATCTTGACAGGGGGATGAATACCCATCACTTTTGGGTCTGTTCCCTCCAAGAGGAGCTACACCCTTGGTAGTTGGCCCTATGCATCTAGAGCTCAGAAAAGAGGCCTAGGCTGCAGAGTTTGGGAGTCATCCATGGTAAGTGGTGGTCAGAAGCTTTGGAAATGGGTGAAATCACCAAGGGAGAGTCTATAGAAAGAGCATGTAGGGTAAAACCCAGGAGAACACTGGCAATCAAGGTGAATAGAGGTTGGAGAGCAGTTGAAAGCAGCTGAGAAGGAAGGGTCAGAGAAACTGGAGGAAAACTAGAAGAATGTAATGTTGTGGAAGCCAAGAGAGGAAGGAGTGTCGAGAAGGAGAGCAGTGAAGAATACCAAAGGTTGCAAAAAGGTCAAACAAGATTGAACTTTAGACGGAAAAATATGCATTGTATTTAGCAAACAAATCATCAGTGACTTGTTTCTTCTATTTTACTTAAGGTTTATTACTTATTTCATCCTTTTCTCCATTTACCTAGTATTAATTAGTTAGCTCACATTATTATTCAATTCTTTTACTTTCCTCATTAATTTGTGAGCTCTGCTCTTCCATTCTACCAGCTGCCTCTTTCTTTTGGTCACTCATAGTGAGACCCATACATTTCTGCCATCGTATGAAGAGTCCAAGTAGTGCCCTCAGATTCTCTGTGATCCTCCTTCTGTTCTTTCTCCTCTGCAAGATGAAACCCTTAGAATGCTTTCACTCCCCACTTGGACACACCAACATGAGAACTATGGAAAACTTTTACTTGCTCTTTCTCCCTTAGTACTTTTGGTACCAGGCTATTATCATCATTTCCCTTGAAATATGTCTCTTCTATTTTGAGCACTTCTATTACACATTCCCAAATGGTCTATTATTACTCATCCAAATGTAACTAATTATATATTGTACTGATCTTTGCTTATCATTCTTTTCTCCCCCTTCTCATCCTCCCCCCATCCTGAAACCTTTAAGCTGATTCATTTATTATTTGGGTGGATCTTCTTAAACACCCCTTTCTCTGTTGGAAGATGTGGGTGATACACCCTTTGAATGCTTGTATAGCCTCAAATGTATTTCTTTCACTCTGACAGGGGGGTAAGGTCTTGCCGGAAGATTCTTGGTGCCCAGTATTTTCTTCTCAGTAATCTTCACGTGATTCACCTCAGTCACATCTGCCTCAAGTACTGTAGAAGAGCAAGTCGATGCCTCCGTGATCCTTCATCCCCTGTGAATGACCTACACTTTCTTTCTAAAGGTTGTAAGATTTTCTTTTTATCCTTAGACTTCAGGAATTTATCCAGCTATGACCTATTTGTCCTGCCCAGAACTTGCTGAAACCTTTCAATCAGCATTCTCAGGCCTTTTATTTCACTTGGGAAATTTGTTTCCTATTATTTAAATATTACCTCTCTTTTCCATCTACTTATCTTCAGATCTTGTCTTTTGGTTCCAGGCAGTCCTGTGTTCTACTGGAATCTGTATATCCCCATGTTCTTACTGTTTTTCAAGTTATCCTTGTTCTCTAGTGGTTTGGTTTTATGTGAGCCTCTTCTAAAAAGTATTGCTGGGCTCTTTAGGTGTTGTGGTAGTGTTTCTTTTGTCTGTTTTCTGTGCTCAGTGCTGGCACTGGGGTACCTACTTTTACTTTTTTTGCCATTACTGATTATTTTTCACATAGCCCTAAATGGCCCAGCACATACCCGTGGGGGTACGTGTGCCGCCACTTGGGAATTGATGTCCTAGAATAATGTTTGACCAAATATCTTGGCAGCTCATGGCCCAGTCAAGTTGAAACATAAAATTAACCATCACTGGGTCAATAGGGTGACAATAGGTGACTCCTAACTCCAGATGCTGGAAGACACATAATAACTTACACACACACATACCCTCTAATTTAGTCTTCCTAGAGAGGATGGGTCCACCTGCTAAGAGGCATTTTGGGGTATTTATAGAGGCATTTGTCATAATGATGAGAATGGAGGGCACCACTGGCATTTTGTGGGTGGGGGCAGTGATGTTGGATGTTTTTGTAGTGATTAGGACAGTCCACTCCTCAAGGGACCGTTAGCATTACCTCCAAATGTCCCACTGGATGTTGATGTCTGTGAAAATCCTGTTCATAATTATCAGGGTCTAGCATCCAACACCATTTTACATGTAAACACAAAGGATTTTTTGCAGTTTTAACACACATTGAATTTTTCAGGAATGCACATTTGAATGGAGGAGGTATATATTGAAGGTACAAAACTGAGTGAAGGAGAAACTTTACTGAGTTCAACTATTCTGAAAATCATACTGTGAATGGCAATGGCAATTATAGTATTTGGCCAGACTTTAAAACACACATGAATCTGTGTAATTATACATATTGCATTCATGGTGATTCTGCACGTAGGTGTAGACATCTAACTACTCATTAGGTCTTCCAGTGTAGCCATGCACATGTTTTTTCAGATAGTGAAATAGTTATTATTTTACTATAAAATTGCTTTGTTTTGTTCCTTGATTATAACACAGTGGGTGCATTATTTTAATTTTTTTAAATTATGGATTTTGGAGGGAAACTTGTGTGTGTAGGCAGATTATATTATCTATGGTTTTCATTTGAGCATAATGGAGAGTTAGAAATCATCTGTTATAAAAAGGGGCATTGGGTCTAATGTAGCTGAGAGCCCCTATTTTAAGTGACCCAGTGCCTACAAAGAAAGTTCATCTGTCTGTTGGTCCCATGCTTGGCCCCAAGGGGCCCGTGTATAGTAAGGAAACTGGGTCCCCAACAACCTTATCTTCCACTTTGGGGAAATGTCAGAAATTAACAAGTCTCTAAGCAACTAGCTCATGTGTCCTACTTCCTCAGTGTCACTGAGATATTTGTTTAAACAATGAATAGAAGAAGCAAGAGTTTTCTGACATAGTTCCTCCAGGAGCTTACAGCTCTGCCTCTTCCATGAAGGCCACCTGATCAGCTCTACCGCAAGAGACCTCTCTCTCCGCTCCTCTGATCTGCCTACAGTTGCTCTACCTTAACTTCTTTTCATGAGTTCATTTCTTAATCTCCTCAAATGGACTAAAAATTCCTTGAGGGGAGAAATTGATGTGTCCTATGTTCTAAGATGCTCATTAAGAATGTGAATGAGTGAATGAATGCATGCAAGCTTTGGGGGAGAGTATGGAGACATTTAATCCCAATGTCTATGGAAATCAAATAGAGGCAACTGTTTTGTGCTTTCTACCCAAACAGCTCACCAGCTGAACCCCTAGTGGTGCCGTGAGCTTTAATCAGGAATTTAATTAGCGCTGGCACTTGATTCTGGAAGAAATAGAGAACAGCAATGAGCAAAGCTGGAGAGATCTGGGCTGTCACCAGCCTGACATATGGCGTCATGTATCACCCACTGGCTCCTGTTTAGGGCTGGACTAAGTCCTAGGTTACTTTACTTCTAAATGTTAGAAGTGTTTATTCTTTCAAGATGCTAGATGATTAAGACCTTTTATTGACGGCCTGCAACCAATAACTGTATGGCCATGGACAAGCCAGTTCATATTTCTAGGGTTAAAAGTCTATGAGTCAATGAAATGTCATAAACGATTTAAACAAATTACATCGTGGTGTGTTGGCAGAGGTAGACATACCACAACACTTAAGATGCCTAAGCGTTAAAGCCCCTCATTGCACTGCCCCTTTCCAAGGCCCTGTGCCTTATTTTGTCAGATAGTTTTATTATCCTGAACCCGAGTGTCCTATTAAGGTTTCTTCAAGGTTCAAAATTCTGTATTTTTGGGCAATGGGCTCGAGGAAGGCATATCCTGTAATAAAAAACCCTATCTTGTTTTATAGCTTGCTATTTTTGAGTTTTAAGGACAATGCTTTGGCATTTGTACATATATTGTTTGTTTCTTTAGGTACTTAGCATGATTTTGGACAATTCTGGAAACGCTGTGTAAACAACAAGGTCCCTGAGATTTACTAGTATAATATTTAAACTTGACTTTCATTGTATATTTCATTGTAGTTGAAAATTCTAGTGGTAAGAATTCTTTTACTGTAAGGTCCATGTCATGTTCCTATTAGTTTTACCTTGGTCTCATGTCTCATCGTCCAGAAATTCTGAACATTTGACTGAAACATTGTAGATGCACTTCTCTTCCTTCATTTTTCTAGAAGAGTGTTTTGCCTCTGGCCTCTTGAAAGCCATGGTTTGGAAGTGCTAGGCAAACTATGCCCTGAGCTGACAGTGTTGTGGGGGGAGGTGGGGGGAAACAGGTCCTTAACCTGTTGCAATCCTAATCATGCTGGGAAAATATGGGCGTGGGGGTGTGCTGGGGAATGTCCTTAATCACTGTCAGATAAGTGTGAGGGACAAGTGCCACGATTTAGCATTACACTGCTAGCTCAAAGGGGTAGAGCAGAGAAAGCAGAGGTGGAGGAGGTGAATGTCTTGAGGCTGAAAGTCCTTACAATAGAACCTTTCTTCCCAGCCTTCTCAGTCCTCACAACCTCTTCACCCGGCCAGCAACAAGCACCCACAGAGCATATGTCCTCAGCTTGCTTTTCAGAAAAACTGTAAGGGCCTTGTCCTGGAGCAACCTGGTGTGGGCACCCACCCCAATCAAACTCGGAAAGTTTATCTGGGCTCAGAAATTCTCTTAATTACTTTGTTTTTCTTGTTACTGGCATTTAGCTCCCTTTTGTGGGGAGGAGAAAAAAGTGTTTTCTTTCCATTTATTCTTCTTCATCATTTTTTACCAAAAACAAGGTTACAGCTCATTTCTGATTTCAATTTGTATCAAACACAAGCCCCAGCATTTTGTTATTGTTTTGACTCTGACCTTTGTTTTCCCAATATATTATCAAGTCCTCCTTGGGATTATGACGCACTAGGACCGCCACGGCTGACAGCAAACGCTGCAGATCAGTGGACAGCTTACGTGGGTTCCAGTTAGCATTCCCTCTGCCTGTCACAAATTTACGTTTCCCATGGGTGCTGTTTTAAAAATTTAATTTCCATATGTTTGTTAGTTGGCTTTAAACTGGTGTTTAGTTTTGAACCAGCTTTAAATTTGCCTTTTTTTTTTTTTTTTTTTTGGCAAATGATTACCTTTAATTTATATTATTTTACTGCTGTTGTGTTCTCAACAATTCCATGAGCTGGATGAGAAGAACTGGGTTCTAACCCAGCTCCCATCATTCCGTGACTTTGTTACCCAGCATGCATTACCCAATTTCTTCAGACTGGGGCTCAATATTATAAACAAAATAGTCCCTTACCTTACAATATTCTAGTGTCCTCTGAATTGGCGAATTGTTTTATTCGCTCTTATTTCTATGTGAGCACTTTTAGAACAATTCCCCAAACTTATTTGGGAACACAGTTATCCCATGAGCTTAAAAGTAATTAGGAATAGCTAGAATAATTCCCACCAAGTTATGACTTTATAAATATTAATCTTTGGAAATACAAGAAATGTCTGCATTTAAATAAGGAGAGTATCCACTCTGTTGGGCCTGGCGAGCTGTCCTCTGATGAGAACAGTATGTGGGGAATAGCCCCTTTCCATGTGCTGCCTGATTTTAAAATGACACCAGAACTGTCATGGTACTGCTCCGTTTTTCAGGGGGCTGAGAGATGCTGTCAATAGTGTCAGAAGGGACGCATTTTTGTAGGTTAAAAAAAAAAAAAAAGAGGCCTGTCTCACTCCACCCCTCCCTTGTCTCCTAGTTTCATCCCTGAAGCAGAAATAACTCCACACAGACTCTCCTCCCTCCCTTCCTGCACTGGGTCTCCTGTTGTCCGGTTACAGAAGGTGTCGGAAACCCTGCGGGAAAATTCAGCCTGTGGGGTTCAGAGATTCGGGGTGCTTAGCGGGGGATGGAGGGGATTCACACACCAACAACATTCCTTATCCCAGGCGAGCATGCGGCACGGGGGAAGCTGGGGAGGGCGATCTCCGGCTTCGTTGTCCCCCTCCCCCTGCTCCGCAGGGCTCCAGGTCGGGAGCTTAGACGGAGATTAGGGCGCGGAGCCGCGGGGGCGGGGCGTGCGCGGGGAGGTCGGTCTGCAAGCACTTTCACGTTATCCCGGGCGGTGGGAGGTGGCTCCAAGCCACCCTGCTGTCACACAGGTTGGATTTCCGAGTGCTTAAATAAATGTCCTGGGAGCACACAGGTTTAAAATAAAGGGTAGAACCACACTCAAATCCAAAAATTTGGCCTTGGACGGTCCCCATGCCACAAAATGTCTCCCCCCCCCTTTTTTTTTTGGTTCATCTTTGATGCCTCAGTTTCTAATTTTTATAATTAATTTCTTTGGGAACTTAATGGATTATTTTCTTCCATAGGACGTCCGCATTTTAATTCTTTAGGAAAGGATCATGCCGGAGCACGGGTTAGTTGGCTCCTTTCCACCCGCCAGCGGCTTCCTACAGAGGAGCTGCTCAGCAGGAGGGGGCGGGGAGAGCTGGAGAAGGCCAGCCACGGTGGGCAATTGTGGGCCACCCAAGGGCTGGGACTCTTGGGGTGGTCATGGCACAGTGCCAGCGGTGTGGGGAGGGGTCCAGAAAAAGGGGCCTGGGAGGCTGCTGGAGGAGAAAGCAGGAAGAGGACAGAAGGTGGATGAAGGTCCATTTCCTTCCTGTTTATTGGGCCAGCGAAGGTCTGTCCAGGGCCCTTTTGGTTCCAGTAGCCATTTGATATAGAAGAAAACACTGAATTCCTTGGAGTCGTTTTTGAGGCTTGTAAGTTCAAAACATCTGTGTTAATGGCAGTTTAGGAACAGTTCAGCCAGAGCTGAACTGCAGACCTCTAATTTTAGGAACTACATTGTTTCGTAATGGGATCCTGGTTGTGGACTCCTGGAACTGAAAGGGGGTCCACAGAAGGAGAGAAACGTAGGAGTCCTGAAGTCACCACTGAGACCCAGAGGGATAGGGTCTTGCCTAAGGCCACACAAGTGAGTTGCAATCAAATGTAACTTGCAAAACGCTAACAGGGAGGTGTAAAACATTTTGTCAAGCATTAGACTATGAATGTTCTTATGCTTCCAGAAATTTAAAAATGTGATGACTAAAAGGGGCCTGGGATGTAATTTTTAAGCAATTTGGTGGTTATTACTGACATTTGAATAGTCCCTGTGTGCTTTTACTGTTCGGGTGGTTCACAGCAGTAACAGCAGCAAACTTACATAAAACTCATCTCTAAATGCCAAAGCAGTTCCTCTCTCAAATACAGTGTACACAGAGAGAGAAGCATTTCCATGAAGTAGGTCTCTCATAATTTTCCCTCTGTGCTTCTGAACTGGGAAAGGGCTGCACAGTTCAGACAAAGCCTCCGCAGGCTCTCGGCTCACTCAGCAGGAGGCAGAGGAAGAACCTGTGCCTGGCAATTAGGACCCCTCCTTCTGGAGAGGTCAGGGCCCCCAAAACTCGGTGAGCTGGGAAGGCGCACGCAGCTCTTCCCTCAGTCTAGTTGAAGTCCAAGAAGCAACCGCTTTGCCTCTTCGGCCCAGCAGCAGCCAGTGGCAGGTGGACAGGGGGGGTGTCCTCTCACAAAAGGGGACAGGCATGCTCCCTTACTTAGTGCCCGCTCTCAGAACTTTCATTTGTTAGGTTTCTTCTCTGAACAGCATTTCTCACAATTTGGTTCACAGGATGTTGGTGGGCTTTTCTTCCTTTGCTCCCAAGGATCTCTTCCGGGCTCCTCCCCTCTGCACAGGGGCCTAGGCCTCTCCTTTCCCAGGGCGGGGTTCAGCCTGCCTGCATGTTTTCATGGCCCCTGGGGCTGGAGGATGAGGCCCCAGTGCGGTCCATCTGCTCGGTCTACATCTGCTCAGCTCGGTAGCTGTTCAGTGGGGGCTGACTCTGGGCTAGACCTGGAGCACACGGAAAGGGAAGTACCTGCTTTCTGACCTCCTGGAGCCTGTACACCAGTGAGGGAGATGGCTTCGGGGACGGGGAGGGACAGGGCTGAGAGGGCACTCAGGAGTGGGGCTGAGGAAAAAGGAAGGGTGATTCAGATGCCGTGTCTCTCGGGCTGTGGGGGCCACAGAGAGCTGCTGGAACTATTACCAGTGCCCCCAGATTAAGCACCTGGGAAGGTTGCCCTGTCCTTCCCACTCACCTGGCACCAGACCACACATGGGTTTGTGCTTGGATGTTGCTCACCTGTGTGTCTGAGTCATCGCCTGAGCCAGATGACAGTCACCTCCCCAGGGTGGTGCCATTGAATCCCCCTGCTTTGGGGCAGGGATGGAGGCTGCAACCCACAGCTGCTTGGCAAACACATTCACGTTGGGGGTCGTCAGGCTGCTGGGGCGGGGGCGGCTCACACCCGTGGAGACCTCAAGGGCGTGACTGGCTTCTGTAAACCAAAATTAAGTTCAGACCATAAGGAAGAACAAAAAGCACATATATGAGCAAAAGGAATTGCAATCCAGGGGGTGCAGATTCAGGTAGGACCCCAAATGGCACCCCAGCCTGGAGAGGACAAAGACAGCTGGAGCTTTAAGGGCAAGAGCTACAGTGAGAACCAAGGGGTGGTGGTGGGGGCCGCACGAAAATTCAGAAGTCCGACCTCGTCCGGGTCAAAGGTGCGTATGCCTCACTTTCCCAGTGACCTAAGTCCATTCAGGGCCCCTCGATGTTCGTGGCTCCATTCTAATTCACACTTCCCTCGGTTCCCCTCTCTCCAGTGTGTCCCTCATGATAACTGATTTGCTCCCACACTTAAGGCCAGCTCAGTGATGTGCTGCTCTCGAGGTACAGAGGACACAGCAGTGAGGAGGATGGGGCCGTGGGCCGTGTGCTCTCACAGAGCCGAAACAGCACCGGACGGGAAGGTCTGGGTCTGAGCTCAGGCCTCAGGCCCTCCAGTGCTTGGTCACTTGAGGCTCCACATCTGTAAAAAGGGAGCACGCCTGTCCCCTTTTGTGAGAGGACACCCCCCCACACCCCTGTCCACCTGCCACTACGTCCTTGTGTTGCATGGAGTGAAAGTTAACATGTGTGAGAAAACGACTAATGTTTGAGCTTTGCTTCCTGGCCCACAAGGGATGTCCTATTCATGATCTCATTCGAACCTCAGAATAGGACAGGCATTCTTATCACCTCTGAGGTTCAGAGAATGTAAATGACCTACTAGAGATCACGTTAACTCTTACGAGGTAGAACTGAGTCTGACCTTGGCCACCATCTATGGCTGCGTGTTGGAAAGGACAGCTGGCACATGTACAGTGTCGTGCAGGGTTTCAAAGTCCTTTCACACCCATCAGCTGCTTATTCTTCCTAGGGGGATGTACACATGCGAAGTGCTGTACATAGGAGACACCTAGGGCATGATTTTCATGAGATTGCTGCAGCCCATGAGGCAGTACACCTTTGGTAATCATGTGGGTCCAAACGCTTACCTGGCCATCACTTATGGGTGATAATGACACACCGTGAGGATTGTATGAGTACCATTTATGAGAATGTGTACAAGGTGTAATGACAAGCTACAGTGCATGGAAATGCTTGTAAGAATTGACAGAATCTGCGTACTACTTCAGAAAACTTGGTTACGAAGTACACTTTCATGTCTGATTTCAGGTGCTCTCGGTGGTGCATCTGAGAACAAGAATGGTGATTACCGTGTTTACGAGGAAATAGATGAATATTCTAGTAATGCCTATTAAAATTTGCTAGACTTAAGGTAAACCTAACACATCTAGTTATAATACAATAAGATGAACACCTTCCATCTTCAGCCCGATTAGGGGGGAGGGTGTAGGGGTGAGTCTGAGGCTGAGCTTGGAAAGGAACAGTGACAGTTCTGCCAATGGGAAGGGAGGTGCACAAGGCAAGAACGGGGTGGACCTGTGATGGCCCAGGGAAAAGCCTGGCAAAGCGCTTGGCCCCTCGCAGTTGGGCAGTGGATGCAGAGGGACCAGGGTCCCTCCATCGCCTTCAGTTCCATAAGCTACACCTCAGGGTGTTTCTTGTGGAAATTCCAGAAGAAAACCAGTGTGGTCAGCTTAGAGGAATATGTAGTTTATGCTGGAACACTGGACATACCACATTATTGGAAAGATGCATATTGGATGACCAGCAAAATGAAACTCAATACTAACGTTGGCAATGACTGGAGATTCAGTTGCAATGACCAGTTGCTTATTGAATGAATGTCAGTCAAATAATAACAAATGTATTCTAACTACAACAACCACAGAAAGAATACAAAGAATACAAAGAACAGAGTGTCTCTGGTCCCATGAAACAACTCACTGGAATCTGTGAATTCCAGAACCTAGAATGGGAGAACTCTGATATTCCTGTCCCATGTCCAGCCAAGACTAAGAACCCTGGGAAGCCCAAGGCCACAGAGGTCTAGGGATCAGTGGGCTCCCCTCTTTCCCTAGGAGGTTTTTACTCACATGGGGTCTTGTGCAGGGCATGGGGAATGTGATTCCTGGATGGGACACTGGCTCCTGACTGCAGGTGGGAACACACAGGTGGAATCTGGCAGGAGATCCTTACCACTGGTCAACCCCTCAAACTAGGTAAGTCCTTGGAGTCTGAGCAGGAACAAGAGGCTGCTCCACGCTTTGGCAGGGACTGGGAGGACAGAATGGGTCTTTGGAGTTGAATAAACATGGCTTTGTACCCCAATCTTGCTGCCAAGTGACGTTGGGTAGGTGATTTCACTTCAGAGCCTCGGTTTCTTTATTTTCATTGTGAAATAGGGGTGGTATTATAGCTTTCTTGTTAGGTTGTTGAGGGCAGTAAATTATATAATGTATGCAGAGTGCCCAGCACTGTGCCTGATGCATGGGCACTTACATAGCAAAGCAGTGCCCTGGCCACTACAGCTTCATAGAGGTGGCTAAGCAGTGGACCCAGGAAGGGTTCTCTGACTCAAAGGTAGGTCTGGACCCTAGACTTGTAGAAACCCCTGAAACTTCCTCTTAAAGGTATGAGGGTATTGGCAGGGGTGAGGGTGGGGGTGAAACAGTCTATAGTTCCCTGGTTGTGTCAAAGTGCAAAACCTCCATTCCTACTCTTTCTGTCCAGATTCTCTCAAGGGTAGCACCAAACTATGGGATGGCACTGGGCCAAATATCAGGAGAATTGAGATTGGCTCTGCCACTTCCTGGGTGGGTGACCTTGGACAAGGCCTGGAATGAGCTGAGGCCTGAGTCTCTTCATTTGGACATTTGGGGCAAGGTGATTTGCTATATTTGCTTGTCATAGGATCAAATCCAACCTCATTAGCCTGGAATTCAAGCTCTGTCTATCATATTCCCTGGCCTCATCTCCCATAATTCCTCTTCAAGTTCATACACCTTTGCCAAGTCAAACCTTCTTTAGCGTTTCCTTTCATACCCAGACAGAATCTTCTTGCCTCGGTCTTAGTGTGTTGAAATCCTATATACCTTTGCATCCCCTGCAGCATCTAGCACAGTATCTTGCATAAAAGGTGATTACTTTATCAATTAAGATTAGGTTTGGTTACATACGACAGAAAAACTAAAAAAGAAAGATAGCCCAGGGCTGGGATGGTATTCCAGGTGTCAGAGACCCACATTCCTTTTGTCTTGTTACTCCACCATTCTTAACACATCATCTCAAGGTTCACTGTGGCTGCCAAGTTTCCAGCACCTTACATCATTCAGCCAGCAGAAAATAGAAGGGGAAAAAGGAATATCCTTTTCCTTCAGGGAGACTTCCTGAATGCTACAGATGGCACTTCTGCTCTACAACTTGACTGTGGCCATTCTAGCTGCAAGGGAAGCTGGAGATTGTAGCTTTTAACTGTGCATATGGCCATTTCTAATAAAGGTGCTAGAGAAGTAGGGAGAATGGATATTCTCCCATATAGTTGCCTCTGCCACAGTTTCTAAAAGAATACAAACTTTAAAAGCTCACTACCAAGTTGAAAGCCCCATATAATGTATGAGATTACTATTATAAAATACTTACCTATTTTGAAATGATACAGGTGTCCTGATCTTTAGGATGGAAACAGCCCTGTCCTTTTTCACCTCTGGTGAGGATGTGGTGGCATGTTTCCCATGGACTGATAACTCAGAGCTGTGAGTGAAGGTAAATTATTGGCCCCTCCCCTCACCACATTTTGTCAATGAGGAAACCAAACTCCGGATTTGCTAAGTGATTTTCCTGTGGTGAGGCGGCCGATTAAGGAAGGAGCCAGGACTAGAACTTGAGTTTCTGGACTCCAAAGTTTTTTCCTGCTTCTCCTTGATAAGTGGCCCCGTTCAAGTTCTGGAGGCCCTGAATTCTGTGGGTCTCCCAGTCCTGGCTAGGGACCCTGCTCCTCCAGTAACTATAGAGGCAGATGCATTCCTGCCAGCACTCAGTTCAAAAAGTCTTCAGGCTGGAGAGAGGGACATTCCAAGAACAGAGGAACATACTATTTATATAATGAGGCCTTTCACTAAGAGCAAATAATCACCTCTTCTCCTTTGTGTCAGAATGCAGGGGACCCTAAATTAGGTGCCAAAGGGAGCTAGAGAGAAGCATAAGAAATGGTGTTGCCCTGAAGGACTGGGATATACAGATGTCTTCTTCTTTTCCTTTATTCAAAATTTTTTTTTTTTTTTTTTGCTTTTTGGTATGTGGATAGCTCCCTGACCAGGAATCGAACCCAGGCCGCAGCACTAACAGCGCCAGCGCCGAAGCCCCAAGCCACTACACCATCAGGGAACTCCCTATTCAAAATTTTTTGCTTAAGCATCTACTGAAGGCAGACACTGGGCCAGTCCTGGGCATATAACAGTGAAGTGTGCAGATGTGGTTCCTGCTCTGAAACTGCTTCTAGTCTAGCTGGGGCCAGAGACCAGTAAAGTGGCAGCTGCGAGATGGAATGAAAAGTGCAGTGACAGGGAGGGAACAAGCTACTGTGGCTATGTCACTTAGACGGGGCTATGGCGTGGGCGAGTTCAATGCTTAGTGAGTGAGCTATATTGGAGACCTGAAGGCTGATGATGTGTAGGCCAAGCGAGCGCTGTGTTGGGGGGATGGTGGGTGGGGAAGAAGAAGATTCCAGATAGAATGTCCAAGACAGCATGTGTCTGTGATGAGCTGAGAGGGCTTTTTCATTACCGGAGTGGGGAAGGCCTCTGTAATGCTGGGGGAAGGGGAGGGTCTGGGAAGGTTGGGAAACGTGACTGCAAAGGCAGGCGGGGACCAGTACATGAAGGACGTCACAAAGCCTCGTGGAGAGTCCTATTTTATCTTGAAGTCAGTGAGATAAAGGGCTTCAGGCAGATTGTGGTGTAGGAAGCATCCCATGGCCTCAGGGTAGAGAATGGAGTGGAGGGGCCCGTCTAGATGTGAGAGACCACTCAGGCGGCTGTTGCGGTGATGGTGGCCTGAACCAGAAAACGGCCTTAAAAGGCAGAGAGAAGGGGATGGATGGGAGATATCTTTGAGAGGTACAACCCACAGGCTTTGGTGACTAGTTGGAAGAAAGAAATGTGAACGATGGAGGAGACAAACTTTCATGAAGAAAAAAATTAAAATAAGTTAGACAGAAGCGAACAAACAAATCCATAAAGTAAGAGCTATTCAGAAAGAAAATGGCAGACGACCTTGTGTTTTGGTGAAGAGATAATTGCTGGGGATAACAAGATTTTGGAGGACTTCCTGGAAGAGTTGGGATTGGAGCTGGGCCTTGTATATGTGTAAGGTTTTGGTGAGTACAGGGGACATTCCAGGCTGAACAGTGATACCAATAACAGTACTGAGGCAGAACAGTGTGTGATTTATTTAGCAAATGGTTTGGCTGTGGTTTTCCTTGGAGAGCCACAGAAAGCTGGTTCTCTAGGAGGTGCAACTAAAACTCTTGCTGAAGGGAGGGGATGGAGAGATGAATCTCCTCACTCTCTCAAAGTGGTACAGAGTTCTTTGTGTGTCCCAAGGCCACAAGTGTTGGAACCCCAAGGCGTCTATGGACCACAGACAGCTCAGCAGGACCAAAACCCCAGTGATCCCAGTTTCCACAAAAAGTTCTTCCCCAAAAGAAATGCTTTTATGCTTGTGGGTCTTCTGCAGTTACCGGCTCTCCGTGTTGAAAGCCGCTGCCCCAGGGTGTTGGTCACTATTTCTAGGTCCCTGCAGTGTCCGGCCTTGCAGCCTCGTGAGTGAGGCCTGTGAACCTATTAGAAAGATTGCTTAAACTCAAGGCTGTGGAATATACAGTTACATAAATGGGTGCGTGGAGCAGCCTCTAGTCCTAGGGAGTGACTCTCTTGCCAGGTACCATGCTCTGCCTGAGCAGCCTGCCCCATACCTCTGGGTCCTGGCTCTAGCCTGCATGCTGATGGCACTCTGGTCCCACCTTCTCTGGCTCATAACCCACTGGTGCCTCCTGCTTTGGGCCAGCTTCCAGACTCTGAGATTGGCTCTGATCTAAGGACTACTGCAATCTTCCCAGGGACCCATTTCTAGGCATGCTGGTCCCTGATAGTGCCTTCTAAGGTAAGTAATTACAATCTCAAATTGACCAGCAGCACCACCTGACGACCCCGGGGCTGAGCTGAACTCTTTACTACATCATCTCTAGCTCTCACAACCCTCTTGCAAAGCACAGGTCATGATTTCTATTTTAGTGCAGAAGAAATCGAGGGAGACTAAACAATTGTCTAAGATGACCCAGCCTACCTACCCACTGTCCTACACATCCTGTGTGTGAGCCAGGGAAATCCAGGAGATGTTGACTGGGGCAGGTGCTGTGCTATGCACTTCACAGATAAAATGTGCTACATTTTATCCTCACAATGACCTTATCAGGATAAGTGCTACTATACCCTTTTTATAAATGAGAAAACTGAGGCTCAGTGAGGTTAAGCACTTATGATAAGTTTTCATAGCCAGATAGAGGCAGGATCCAAATCTAAGCATGTCTGATACCAAAGCCTCTTCTCTCTACCTCTTCAGGCATCTAAGCCAGATGAAGGTTGAACCTTCTTTCCTGACTCAAGGTTCCAGTGCCGAAGTAGGAAAGCATAATGATTCAGAGAAATAGTTACTGTGAGGTCATGTATCCCAGTCTCAACCCACTCTTGTGTGATCCTTTTGAGGCTTCTACAGAGGAGAAAACAGATCCAGAGGTGAGCAAGGCTTCACATTGCACCGTTCTATCATTCTATTTTCTCAGTCCCTTCTGCCCACATGGGCACGTCTCCTGGGTTTCAGGTGGTGCCTACACCCTGCTCCCTCCACCCCAGCCTCTTGTTCCAAGGCCAAGGCTACTGAGCTTTGATTCAGACTGAATGAGTCATTAAAGGGAAAACAGAGAAGGCCTATTCCCTTGCTATATGATATGAACCCACTCACCTTTTGACTTCTTTTTGTTCTGGAATGATGATGGTATGCAATGACTCAGAATTATCACACTCAAAGAGATTACTTTGTATTTTTCCTGAAAATGAAGAAACAATGTGTGAATAAATGAGCTGCAAATGTCTCATATAGGGAGGGAAGGATGACCTCAGGGCACATCAATGTAGAGTGGAGGCTGAATGGAAGTGCAGGCATTGGAGGGAACAGTAGTAATTCCTTGGTGGAAAGGAGAGCCAAGCGGAAGCACATGTGGGGCCAAGCAACAAAGGCCTTCAAGGCCACTCAATGGCAAAACCTGAAGCAATCACCAGTTTCCCAGCCAACTTGACTTAAAGCCAAGCACATTCACAGGCGGCTGGAGGCGGGGTGTGGGGTTGGAGAACTTTCTGTATCTAATACCAGAGAGCCTCTCCGCGGCTAGGGGCAAATAAGGGAAAGGGAGAGGGACAAAGTGTCTTGCAGCCAACCCTCAACACTGTGTTCCTCTCAGGAGGAATGAGCTAGGAGGATCTAATCTACTATAGCCTGCCCTTCAAACACGGGGAAACAGGCCCCTCACCCAGTAGCTGCAGCTCACAGCTTGGCTCTGGCATTACCCTGGGCCTCTGGTTCTTGGTGGCAGAAAAAGAGGACAAAATTGGCTGTCAGAAGAGTTGGTGCTTTGTCCAGCGTAGTGCTGGATGGTCTGTGTTAAAACTCTCAACCGTTCTCACACCGTTGCCTCTGAGGAAACAGGAGTGACCACGTACCTCGGAGGATGCTGGTTGGGAGGATGGAATGGCACAATGCACGAAGTGAGAAGTGCTCTGCTAACTGTGAGATGCTATATAAGTATCAGTTATTGTTGTGCTTACAGACATAGGAGAATCAACGTATTGACAGACCTGATCCTGAACTAGGAACCTGAGGCAATGGGGGCATGCCATTCCATTCCTTAGCCTCTGGGAAACATGATGCAATTGGAAGTGCATTTTCTTGGGAGTGAAGTTTTCTTTTGCAATGAATTCAGACTTCCCTGGTGCTTCAAAGGCTCTGTAGGGAGCTACTGGGGAAAGCTGACCTCCATTCTGGTTGCTATGAAACTCCGTTTTTGGTTTCATTCTGTGAGCATCTCCATTTCAGTCACTTGCACCATCACAAAGGGTGGAAAGACTCTTGGCAGGAAAGTGGTTTCTTGTTTCGCAGCATTAGGTTTTGAACAGAAATGTTATCATTTTTGAACAGAAAAAGTCTACATAGTAGCTAATGATGGGTGATATTTTAGAGCTAGAAGGGAATTAGAAGACCATCTAGTTCACCCCTGAGAGTTCCAGATGAGGAACTGATGCCCAGGCAGGGGTACTGTTTTTTCCTGGGCCTCACACTGGCATCAGTGAGTTGGGATTCACCGGTGTCTGCCTCCTTCATGTGCTCCTTCCCTTACCTGACGCCCCCAAAATGAGATGTCTTCAGGGCCCAAGCAGGTGAGCAGGAGGGCATTGGTGAGTAAGCTGATAGGAGGTGGTAAGATGTTCACTTCAGTTTTCTTTATCTTGTTGGAGGTTTGCCGAGTTACTTGAATCTGTAAATTTATGTCTTTTATCAAATTGGGGGAATAGTCAGCCATTATTTTTTAAAATATTTGTTTCTATACCAATCTTTCTCCTCTCCCTTAAGTACTACCATGACGTGAATGTTGGACCATTTGATATTGTTCCACAGATCCCCGAGACTCTAATTATTATTATTATTTTTTCGGTATGTGGGTAGTTCCCTGGCTGGGAATAATTATTTTGCAAGCAGTTTTCTCTGTGTTCTTCAAATGGGATCATTTCTACTGATCTGTCACCCAGTCTACTAACTCTTCGCTTTGTCATTTGCATTCTGCTACTGAGCCCATTCAGTAATTTTGAAACTTCAGATTTTGTATTTCTCAGTTGTAAAATTTCCATTTGGCTTGAAAAAATCTTTCTATTATTTATCTACTAAGAACTTCTATCTTTCCAGAAATTGAAAAGTGTTTACCTTTACATAATGAAGGATGGTACGATATGAGGTCTGACAATTAAGTTTGTGAACTCATCCTTGAAAAAGTGCTACATACCTCCTTGCTGAACATCACTACAGTCAACTTGGAAGTACTCCCCTTGGGAAACTGTGCACCAACATCAGTGCCTAGGCCACCCTTCAAAGCAATTTTAGAACTCTTTTTCTGGAATGGCTATTAGAGCTGTCATTGGTTTACCCTTGAGTTCCTGAATGTCATCAAAATGTCTTCATTTTGATATTTCCCTTATCTTTGGGGAAAGAAAAAAGACATTGGGGGTCACATCAGGTGAGTATGGAGGATGTTCCAATACAGTTATTTGTGTACTGGCTAAAAACTCCCTCACAGGCAGTGCCGTGTGAGCTGGTGTGTTGTCATGATGCAAGAGCCACGAATTATTGGCATAAAGTTCAGGTTGTTTTTGTCTTTTTCATGCAGCCTTTTCAGCACTTCCAAATAGTAAACTTGATTGACTGTCCAGCTGCTGCAAATTCATAATGAACAATCCCCCTCTGATATCAAAAAAGGTTAGCAACATCGTTTTGACTCTTGATTTGATGTGATGGAACTGTTTTGGTGATGGAGAATTGACTGACTTCCATTGTGCACTTCGATGCTTTGTTTCAGGGTTCTATTGGTACACACTTATGTTTCATCACCAGTGATAACATGGCCCAAAACTTCATCTTTCCTCTCCAAAAGGTCTTGGCAAACTTTGACTCTCCTTTGCTTTTGTTCATCAGTGAGTCCTTTGGGACCATTTTTTTGCACACACCTTTCTCATGCAAGATTTTCAGTTATGATTTTCCTAATTGTTTCTCTATTAATGTTAATTTGGTCTGCTATGTTTCTCACAGTCAGCCAATAATTTTGATGCTCAATTCGATAAATTTTTACAATGTTTTCATCAGTTCTGCTCATTACTGGCCACCCTGACCTCTCTTTATCAGTGATGCTTTCTCTTCCCTCATAAAAATGTTTAATCCATTTGGACACTGCCATTTTCTGCATGGCATTATCCCCATAAACTTCGATGAACATGTCTCTTGATTGCACTTCCACTCTTGCCAAGTTTAACAAGAAATTCAATGTTTGTTTGTTGCTCTAATTCAAGCTCCAATATTCTCGTGATGGTACACAAAACCATGCAGCAACAATAGTGAACGCCACTCAGCAAGATACTGCCACACGTCAATACAAACACAGCTGTGAGACATAGGTTCACCAAAGTTATGAAATCATAGTGAGTTGTTTGTACAGTCCTGCCAATGTAAATGCATGGTGGCAAGTTTGTGAACTTAACTGTCTGATTTTGGATATTATGACAGCTCTGATGGCCATTCTAGAAAAAGATTTCCAAAATTGCTTTGAAGGGTGGCCTAGGCACTGGTGTTGGTGCACAGCTTCCCAAGGGGGGAGTACTTTGAAGTGATATTCAGCAATGAGGTATGTAGCACTTCTTCAAGGATAAGTTTGAGAAAATAATTGTCCGACTTTGTATGTCAGCAAGGGTACCATGTATGTCTTTTATCATCCTTAGGCCAATCCAGCAAACCTTTGTGATAAGTTTTATGCTTCCTATATGGTAGACAAGGAAACTAAAACTCAAGGGTGAAGTCATTTTTTTCAAGGGCTTAATTAACAAGCAAAACATAGGCTGGGACCTAGGTCTCCTGAGTACAGGTTCTGTTTTCTCCACGGCACCAACCTCTAAGACTTTGAGGTCTGAGTGTGTTCCCTTCTCACACCACTAGAGCCACAGCAGTCTTCTGTGTGACAAGTGGGTCATTCTGAGGAGGGACTTGGGGGAAAGGAGACCTTATCACCGACAGTAGGGTATGGGGACTGTCAGGAGAGGAAGAAATCCACTGGTGAGCCAGAACCTGGTTCTCCAGACTTGTATCGCCTTGGAGTATAATTCAAGCAAGTGCTTATCTCCCTCTCTAAACAATAAAAACTCCAGACACTGACCACGAGACAAAGGGAGAAAAGATGAGGTAAGAGATGGATCATTTTGCAGTCCATCTTGCTCTGACCAGCAAGGAGCGTGAACTGGGGGTGCGACTGACTGCTCCGTGGCGATCAGAAGCAGCCAAGTAGCAGAGCCACTCCTTCTAGGTCCCCCAGCCCCACCTGGGGGCTCAGTGCTGGCCCTGGCTCTGGAGGAGAGCTGGAACATTGAGGAAGAAGGCTTCTTTGTCCCCTAAGTGGTGAGTGAGGGGCAGCTTCTCCTGCCAGAGCATTGGGAGAACGTGCATGCTGCAGTCCAGAGCGGACAGAGCTGCTCCTCGCCAGCCTCCCTTGCGGCCCCTCCTCTCTCACCATCTTGTGCCCTCTTTCTGATTTAATAGCGGGGAGAAAGGCAATGATCATTCACTGTTCTCCAACGGCACGGGGCTCTGTGCGAAGCACATTACCTTAATTTCTAGCAGAGGGTGTGGTCCGTGGCCGGGACTCGGCTTTACCCTCCGTGTCCCCACTGCCTGCGTTTCGCTGGTCTCTATGTACCAGGCAGTGGGTGATGGCTCAGTTTCATGACTGCTGAAGAGTGGAAGCAAAAACAATGTCAAATGGCCAGAGGGAAAATGAGACTGGCTTCAGAGCTAACGGCACACATTTCTCAGGGCGCTGCTCTGTTCTACATGCAACTAATTTTTAATCTCTAAAGTTCCCTAGTAGTTATAAGCCAATAACTAATTATTATTGGCTCATAACTAATAGAGTAAGTGCTCATTTTACTTCTCTCTGAAGAGAAAGGAAGGTTCCTGAAACCACACGCCCCCACCAAGCAAGCAAGGCCCTCCTGCAACCTCTGAAGGCTTGTGACGCCAGTAGGTTCCCTACAGGAGCCCCCCTTGTGTAGTCTGTGTGGTACATTTTGAATGTCATCTTCTGCTCTCCTCTCCCCTGTCACTGCCCTGACTGGATGTAGGGCCACTGAGGATGCAGAAGGAAGAGAGAGGGCAGGTTTTCTTTTCAAAGCTATGTATCCTTCTTGTGCATATTATATAACTTCTAATTATTCCCAATTTCAAAGAAATAGTCCCTCTGAACCCTTGAAGATCATTCTAGCATTGAAATGACTCAGCAGTTCAAAAGACACTGGCGTGACCCTTCCAAAAATATGTTTTAAAGGAGAAGAAATAAGAAAGAAAAACCAAATATTGGCTTTCTCAAGGGGAAAAAAAAAGCTGGCTGCGCTTCTATTTTTTTTTCAATATGTTGAAAGAGCTGAGAATGCACCCAAAATGGGAAAGCTTGTGCCTGTGCCCTTGGCAGCAAGCAACAACATGAGAAAAAGTTCTAGGAAACAATTAAATTTCAGGAAGGACACTGGCCAGGTTTCACGGGACAAAAGTGGGTCCTTGCCTTTGCCCAGAGCCCATTGCCGAGGCCTGGCCGAGGCGCCCATTCCATCTCTGTCCGAATCCTGTCCTCTCAGTCTGTCCTCGGGCGGGAGACATCCCAGGGCCGGGCGGTCTGTCTCTGAAGGAAAAGCTTCCGGTCTCAACCGCCCCCACGGGGCCCCTCAGGAGCAGGCCGGGGCTTCCTGGCTGGCGCGGCCTTCTAGCGCCTCTCACTGGATGCCTCCACCTGACCAGAGTGCTCCTCGCTTCCCAGCTTCTCACATGGCTCCAGATCATCGCTCCATCTTCGTCCTCAACGTTTTCTCCCTTCTTTACCCACTGCATTTGTTTTCTTTTGCTGTGTAACAAAGCACCACAAACTTAGTGGTGTCAAACAACACGAATTAGCTGGGTCCTCTGCTCAGAGAGTTTCATCAGACTGAGATTAAGGTGCTGATCAGGGCTGTCACTTCCCCTGAGCTCCCTGCTTGCTGATAGAATTCAGCTCCTCAAGGCCCCCCGCCATTCCCCGTCATGTGCTTCTCTCCTCAACACGGCAGATTGCTTCTTTAAGGCCAACAAGGGCATCTCTGCTGCTTGGAACCACTCTGTCCTCTGGGAAGGCCTGGAACCTAATTCGCCTGATTAGTATAGGCCCACCAGGATAATCTCTCTTTTAATTAACTCAAAATCAACTGATTGGGGACCTACATCTACAAAATCGTTTTTGCCAAAAAAGGTAACAACCATGGGAGTGGAATTATGTCATATTCACAAGTCCTGCTCCCTCTCAAGGGGAAGGGGTTAATACAGGCATGTGTAGTGAGGGGTTGGCATCTTGGAGGCCATCTTTGAATTCTGCCTACCACACTCACCCCCTCATGTCCTAGGTCAAGAAGGCTTAGTCTTTTATTTAACATTTTGGCAGCATAGGTCTCAGATCACTCCCTTCATCATTCCTGAGCCCCTTTCTCTCTCTCTCTCTCTTTTTTCTTTTTCTTTTTTTTTGGGTTGGTTCCCTGAGTGGGAATTGAACCCAGGCTGTGGCGGTAAGAGCACCGAAGCCTAGCCACTACACCACCAGGGAACCCCCCCCCCCTTGAGTCCCTTTCTCGATGTGGCCTCCTGGCGGTTCCCTCTGGCTCCCCACCGCAGCTCCTCTTTCATTACTCCCTGCCCAGTGTACCTAGTGAATGAATGCAAGTGTCCCCTCTTTTGTGATGCTCTTGCCTTATTTCTTCCCCATCCCTTCCCCACCCACATCAGCAGGGGTGTGCTCCCTAACACCCTGCCTGTGCACAGCTGCTCCTCCTCTTGGCTCATAAGACTCTTCAGTGCAAGGATCTGTTAGGTCCATTTCTGTAATCTCAGAGCCAAGGTGCAGTGAAAGGCACATACCAGGTGCTCAGTAAAGGTTGGCTCAATGAATGAAGGCCCAGCAGCAGGCCAGCAGAGCATATGTTGGGGACACAGAGGCAGCTGTCAGAGCATGGGAGTGTGAAGACAGCAGTGGAGGGCAGCGAGCCATACCTTGTGCTTCATGCATCAGGTTCATGTGATCACAATTTGGTTGTGAGACAATCCTAACCTCATGACTGTTTTCTCCATCCTTCTCTGCTAGCTGAGTTTCTCCTAGTCACATGACATAGGCCATACCTTTGCAATTCTATTTTCAACAATCCTCTGAAATCTACTTTCCTGTAATGCCTCGAAGAGTTGATACTCATGGGTAATGTCCTACGATGACAGGGAAAGGAGCAGCCACTTGGCAGATCATAAACTATCCATTTGAAATGTAATCCTAAAGTTCACCTTGCAGAGTTTCTGCTCATGCATCTTTTAAAAGAATAAATTTTGCTGCAGCCTGGGTTCTATTCCCAGCCGAACTACCTACATTAAAAAAAAAAGAATAAATTTTAAAAATTGAAAATTATGCTGAGAATTTTCTCTTGAAAGACACAGATGCACTGCCACATCACTGGAAATTTTACACTTATGGGGATTCTCTCTGAAGATTTCTAAGGGTGATGACTCCCATCATCTCCAATCTACTTTTCTTTCTTCAAAACAAATGGAAAAAATTTCACTATGGAAGTATTATTTGGAAAATGCAGAAAATGTAAAGAAAATAAACATTTCTTATAATCTCACCACCCACTGAAAACCATTGTTAGGAACGTGACTTGGGCTGGAAAAAAATCAGAAGAGAGTTTCACTCCTGGTCAGGACTGCTATCTCCTTGAAAACTTTGCAGGAAACATTAGCTTAGTGATGCCAGGTGAAGGAGAAGTCATGTAAAAGTGATTGTTTGGGCAAGATTTACTTGCTGGCTGGCCCCTAAAGGGAGATGAATGGGGAGAAAGCGAGGATTTGCACAGCACCTCCAAGACAAAGAAGGCACTGTGCAAGTCCAGCACCAGGGAGAGGGCTAAGTGGGGACTTCAACTCGACATTTACTGGGCTCTTTCTCCCAATCCAGAAAAAAAAAAAACAATAAAAATGTTCATTTTTGCAATTACTAAGTAAATACAGTGTCAATGTTTATTTTTAAACTAAGTTGCCCTTTCAGCACACTTAAGGTTTCTAATGCCTTGTTCTTCCCTCATCTTATCTTCTTCTCCCTGGCTTCATATTTCTGAACTTTTCTGCTGCACTTGGTCAGCTCGGAAGGGCTAAAAGCACTACTGTCATTCCCATCATCATCACTCCCTTGCCCAACCTGCCTCCTTTTTCCTTCATGTTTGCTGCTTTGCCTGATCCGTTCACTCCTCGAGGCCCCAGGCCCTACCTTTCTACTCTCAGCCTGGCATCTTCTTGCTCCCAGATTCCTCTAAGCGACCTGCAATTGCAACTCTAAGTTCAATTCATCATCACGACTTCCTCCCAACTGCCTCCTGTCATCTAACTAGCTCCATTTGTTGGTCTCTTGGAAGGACCCTCTCTTCAGGCATTGGCCATTCTCTGTACACACACAGCCTGCTGATTTTCACCTCCTTGTCTCTGCTAAGTCTGTTTCCACCACTAGGAATGCAGATGCTTCAAAGCCCAACTCGACATTTCCTATGCTAACAAAGCCCATCTACCTCTCCCACTTGGCATCTCTAAGCACTCATCTGTTTAGGATGGGCCATGTGTGTTTTCACGTCTATGTGGTTTATGTTTTAACTTAGTAGTAATGACAATAATAAATATGATTACCACTTATTTAAGGGTCACTATGGACCAGGACATATATATGTTTTTAAATGGCACAGACAGAAAGAAAAGGAAAGTAGCTCAGAATACTAAGAGGCTATGATTGAAGGGGTATTGAAAAACAGCCTCCCAACTCCCCAAATTCCTTCCTTGCCCAGCCTGTCATGCTTAAATCCTCTAATAGGAGTACATGTCACAGGGGAGTGAAAGTTCTCACTCACCCTTACCTCCTGCAATCCCCCGCCCCACGCCACTCCACCCCCACTGTTCAGTGCAAAGACTTCTGGGAGCAGCAACATTCTAAACTGTTAACAGCAGAAGCTTCCAGAGGATTCTGTCCCACAGTGACAGTTGGCTGAAGACAGTGAAAGAGAGAAGTCCTTCAAGAGGGGATTGGGAGTGAGAAGGGGAAGGAAGGGAATGACCAGCCTTAGGAGGAGGGGGACTCCCAGCTGGCTGGCAGAGCGTGCTGTGTCATGTTCAGAACCTCACTCTTTCCTCAGCCATTCCTGGGTGTTTTTGAGAGGGCCCACTGAACTCGGCCCTGCAGGGGACCCAGAGATGAATCAGACATGGATCCTGCCCTCGAGGAGCTTACCATCTAGTGGTAGAAAGTGCCAAGTACCGGAGCAAAGACCACTGTAATGTCCCTGGGACTTCAGAAAAGAAAAAGACCAAGAAAGGCCTGCTTGAGGAGGCTGCATTTGAGCTGGACTTAGGAGGCTAACGGGAGACTTCCCACAGGCAGATGGAGGCGGTTCTAGTTAATGGTGATGGACCCCTTCAGTCCAAGACTGTGACCAATAGGTGGGCAGGGGTGGGGGTGTGTCGCCTGCAGAAAAGTGAGACAGAGACCAAGGAGACTGTGGGCATGTTCTCTAGTAAGAGGACACCAAGGATGATACTTTGCTGGCTTTAACATTGGGCCCAATGTAGCCCAGAGGAAATTAGGCCATTGTTTATAGCGAGTGATGGCTAAAAGGTGAGGACTCAGGGTTGGAATGACAAGTGCTCTCTGCGAGGGCTTAGGTTGATTCTCAGCCCCATTTTTCTGTGAGTCTGTGATTTGGAGGGCGAGCCAGGGGCACACACCTCTGGGCCTGTGCAAGGTCTCTCCGTCAGTGAGTGCCCTTAATTGAGCAACGATGTTCCTCAGTAGAGTAGGCGATGACACCAGAGTGAGTAAGTTGAGGACTGCTCACTTGAATTTGCAAGAGGGTGAGGCACACGTTCAGTTCATGTTTGCCAGTGGCTACAGTACGGGCACATGTTTGGAAGAGGGTCAGCAGAGAGAAGTGAAGAGGAGGAGGCCCGGAGCGGACGCTAGGTGGGGAAGAGATGGCAATAAGTTGCTCAATGAGAACCCAACCAAACCAAACAAAAGTCAAGAAGGGGGGCAACTGGGTGATAATCTAAAGACAAAAAGGGAAACGTATTTGAGAAATCTAAAATTTAAATATTGAATCCAGTTCTTTCCCCCTTCTGTTGATCAAGTTTTTAGAATTATAGCTCCACCGTTTTGTGGTGAGTACAGAAGGGGAAATTTTTCTTTGGCAGGAAAATCATTACCCAAATCTTACATTTTATAAAATGTTTGTATAACTTTCAAGAACAGTTTTTGTGTAATCTTTGGTGACTTCACAACCTTCGGAGTTTCGTTTTTAAGCCCAAACATAACCAGAGTTTCCATCGGGTTCCAGTCATTCTTGATGGGCTGAATTTCGCCAGCAGTAACCCTAACCTGGGGCAAACATGTCTTGGATGGTCAGATAAGGAAAGGAAGGAGGGAAGCCATGGTGGGTCACCCGGAGTGGGGTCAGCATGCAGGCCTGTGGGCCCTGGACCTCAACATCCTCAGGAACAGAGAGGGGACATTTATTCTCTGTCGGACCTTTTACACACCTAGGTGGTGGGAGATACGTTCGTCTTGGGGTGTAGCCCCTGCACCCAGAATGAAGTCAAACCTGCCTCTGGTCAACTCAGGACCAGAAAGGCTAAATTGACCTACTATGGAAAGGAAGCTTTGTGCCCTCTCACTTAAGCTCGGTGTCTGCCTTTGTGGAGTAAGAACTACCACAGAATAGTGCAAAGGACCTGAGGGTATACAAGGGGGAAAGGCAAATGACAAGGGGCAACACGGCCATGTCCACTGTGACAAACTGCCGCTGGGGATTTTCCCACACTGGTATTCTGTCAGCCTCCCGACTCAGCCTTTCTGGCCTCTGCCTCCTATAGTTTGCCTCAAAAGTGCCATGTCCTATGTCCCTTCCAAGTCCAAGGAAAATGTCTCTAACCCTCAGTGTGTCAGGTCCCTTTGGGTCTCATTCCTGTTCTGACAGCTTCCCCACCACCTGGTCTGGTGGCGTCCCACTCTCTGGGGCTGGGGTTTCCTTCCTGAGCTTTCTGTTCACTTCTGCTCACTTGTCCCTTCCTGCTGCTTCTCTGATCACACTCTGCTGGCCTTAATCATACTTGTGTCCAGCTCAGTTTTCCCCTTACGATCGCTTTTGGTTCTTGCGGGTAATGATTTTCTAAAGGGGAATGTTCTTCCTATTTTTCTTAACACAACACAGTTGCACTAACAGGGATTCCCAGGCATTTGATATACTTAAAAAGGCACAGCAGGAGGATATAAATGGGGGTAAAGGGGTTGGTTCCCAGTGTAGGGTTAGGGGAGGAGCTGATGAGGGTACTCTCCAACCTGGGTGTCCTCAGTCTCAGGGCTGACAGGTATGGCGGGAGCAGGCCCTTAGGGTCTTATTCCTGACACTCTCTGCCCTGACTGTTGGCAGGGGTGCAAGGAGTCAGCGTCACCCACAGTGACTCAAACCTCTTTCTGTTGCACCTGACCATCTGCCCTGTAGGTGATCTTCCCTGAAAACAGTTGAAAAGCACCAATTTCTAGAGGATCTTAGCTCTCGATGGCAGGCCCAATAGGCTGTTTGTAGACCACCTTCTTGGTTGTGGTTTGGAGTACAAGAGCACTCACTAACTTGTGTATAAACATGTTGGGATACTCCAAAGCCTAGACAAGGAGGGAGTGAGCTGAGATCATGGAGCTGCCTTTCGAGGACTCCTTTAGGGGTTCCTTACCCCTCAAAACCATCTTTATGACTTTCTATGAAAAAAAGGGTCTAAAGAATTTTATTCCAACTGGGCTCAAGACCCCCAGGCAGGCTGGCTGACAGACTTGGGAGAGCCTATTTGTGGTGGCGCGGGCCACCCCACTCCTCAGTGCTGCTCCATGTCCCCGCTGCTCAGGCTGGCTCTGCACTCTCCTGCCTTCACACAGAGGCAGCTGCACAGATGAGAGCCCCCACCCCGCCCCATCTCCTCTAGCCCAGATCAAACGTAACCATCTCTGTAGAACCTTCCACGAGTGTTCCATTGGAAGTCAACGTCACCTCCTCCGGGCGCGTGGCCATTTGTTTGGGTGCTCCCCTAAACTCTAAAAGCTGGCGAGCATGTTATTGAACATCTTTGTCAGCTGAGTCATAAATCGCCGAGCCTGAGGTCGTGCTATGCCAGAAAATCGGCACTTGTTTTTTTCAGCCATTAACTTCCCATAAAGGGGTTACTTACTCCTTGCAGTTTTTCTGTGTGGGAAAGTTCCTAAAAGGGCTCCTCGCGGCCTTGCCAAGGCACAGTCAGGTCTGCAGATGTAGGATTTGAGCAGCTGTGGCAAGGCAGCCTGACCACGTGGCCTGTCTTTCACTCTCCAGCTGACCTGATCAAAGGCCACTTTGGGAACAGCTCTGTCCTAACAGCCCTAAGAGCTATGGAGGCAGGAGTAGGGGAGGAAAGACAAATGTCAAAATTCTTGGAGGATCCTGGGTAGTAACTGGCCAACTGGGGGATGAGAATGGGTGACAGAGCCTTTCACCTTTGGGCCACCAGCCTGCCTGGCTGCAGAGCAAGGAGGCCGGACCATCTGTCAGCTGGGCAGCAGTTCCTCGGAATGAATCGCCTTTGTCTTGTTGGGGGCAGGGAACAAGTATGTGTTTATTTGTTCAACGGGAATCCGTGTACACCAAGAAGCCCAGGTGATGGCAGGAAGCCCAGTCACCAAAAGACAAAAGCTGCCACCCACCCTGGGAAGGAGTTTGGGGCCTGAGTGCGGGTGGGGAAGGAGGGCCAGAAGGAAGGGTCCTTGACTCTCTATGGAGCCTTCTGGGGCAGAGGACGGAGGAAGCCAGAAAGTGTCCCTCGTTGGCCCCCAGAAACCGACCCAGAGCTGGCAGGCGGCGCCTGGCCGCAGCGGCCTCCCTGCCGAGCCTCCCGCCTGCCACGGGAGCAAGCTCGGGCAGCCGCGCAGGCCTGGTTTGAAGACAAACAAGGATCTGCTGCCCCAGGGGTGATTCTTTGCCCCAGACCCCGCTCCTTTTTTCTCCCTTCCCCCAGCCCTCTGCTAACTCTCCCTCAGCAATAGCTAAAGTGGGACGATGGTCATTAGCGGCTGACTAATTTTTGAGTCAACAAGTTACCAATGCTAGGAGTTCCTGAGAAAGCAAGGATTCAGGGTTTCAGAAGCAAATAATATGCAAATAAGGTTGATAGACATGGAAGAAAATGTGCTGGACTACGATTCAATAAAGGGATCCCTGAATTTTGGCATGGTAATGGCAGAGCTGCAAGAGGCCTTAGAAACCATCTATTCCATTTCCCCCTTCCCTAGGCAACGGCTTCTCTACAGGTGAGAGAGTAAAGCGGGGAGGTAGTTAGGGATGAGACGCTTAGTGCCAGGAGCTGAACTAGGGTGAGCAGCCAGGTCTTCCAGGTCCCCACATGAGTGCCCCTTTCCACAAAGAAAGAATACGTGTCCGGATTTCTTTATGTTAATTTCGATGATACACATGAACTTTTGAAATACAGGCTCTTGAAATATCTGCAACTAAACATCCACATAACGTGCACCATGCAGTAGTTATACCATTAGAGTAGACTCCCAGTTAACTGGCACCCATGGGCATTGGCAGATGCTGGATGAATGTAAGCAGACTCTCCGTTAACCAGAACTCAAGCAACTGGCGAAATTACAATCAGCTGGGGAAAACATGTTGCCAGTTGCTTGAGTTTGGTTAATGGAGAGTCTGCTGTACTTTTAATCACCCAAGGACACAAATGGTAGTGACATGTCAATATAACTTGTCAAATGTGTCAATATAACAGTTAAAATTTTAATTTCTTACACTTAATTTTTCATAGCATGGGCTCCAAAAATTATTCCACAGACACTAAAAAAAGATAAAAATAGAGTAATTTACATAGCATTTGGACATTTAATCTTGGTTTGTAGTCAGTGGAGAGACCACCTTATACTATCAGCTGGGGCATGGCCCAAACCGGTCAGGAGACACCGTCTGCTTCTACTCTAAATGGCAGCTGCACGCCAACTGGTGGGCTCCCAGCTCCCCGTGTCACTCTCCTCGCCAGCCCCCACTTTGCTCTCTGGAGTTGGGTTTGTGACTAGGGACAGGGAGCTGTTTGATAGGTTCTTTCCCTGACTCTAACTCATTCTTCAAGGCCAAGCACAAATGTCTCCTCTGTGAAACTTTTCATTTCCTGGGTCTCCCATTCACTCCTCAGAGGGGTACAAATCCTTACCATTAGAATACTAGTCCCTTCGTGGTGCCCTGTCCAAATGTCCCTCGTGGCTGCAGTATTAAGGCAATGCTGCCAGCCCTCTGCCAGCCCTAGTGCGGTTCTTGTTTGTGATTCCTGGCCTTCCAGCCTCAAAGGCTGCTACTATGAGGACTTTTGTACCAATTGGTAGAATTGGGGCTTGCATGAGGTCCAGTTCACTAGAGACAAAATGCCACTCCTGAGGGGTTGGGCATTGAACCAGGGAAGTGGTAGAAGCAGTGGGCAGAGTGGGTGTTTGCGGGAAAGTCTTTCTGAAATCGTGGAGGCCGAGGTGGACTTATAAGAGCCTGGGCCTTGGAACTGACCTGGGTTGCTACAAGAGAAGCCCCTCCAGCGGGGGACAAGTAGCAGCAGCTCTGAGTCATGAAATCAGGGAGACATCAATCCTTGGAGGCAACAGCTATTGCTCCAAAGGAGAAAATGGCACTTGGCTCCGTGTGCTACGTGGTGGGCCTAGCATGCAGGCTGGGCCGGGGCTGCTGGTGTTTGGCTAGAAGCCTACCTGATGGGAAAGAGAGGGTTGCAATCACACTGAGCTCGGGGCAAGACGAGAAGGGAGAGGGCTGCCTGGGAGGGTTGGAGACTGGGCCTCTCTCTTATCTCGGCTCTGCTGCTAGTGAGTTTTGCAGCTTTGGGCAAATCTGCTCCCTCTGAAAGGCCTCAAATAGAATAATCCAGATTGGATGACAAGACAAATTCTAAAGTTCCTACCAGGCTTAAAAGTCTGGGAACTCAGGGCTACATGAGCTCATTTCCCACCACAAATCCATTCATTGGTGTCTCTGGAGGAAGGTGTACACGAAAGGCATCGCTTGGTCATTTTGGACACAGCCCAGTCAGAAAGAGTTGGCTCCCACCCACCTCTCAGGTGGGCCTCCTAGGAAACAGTCCTAATTCGGCGATGCACTGGCACGAGGCTGTAAATCCTCCCGGGGAGTCCAAACCAGAAGTGCCTGTTTGTGGGTGCTCAACAATACCTCATTTAAAATAGCTTTTAAAACCTGTATCTTAGAAGTATATAAACATTCATTTCAGAACAGTGGCTCCCAATAATTCTTTTACTAACAGGAATATGAAAAATTAACGGCGGTGGTAGCCGAGGGAGGACCCCACGGTGAAGAGTATTTTTTCTCTTTTGCTTCATAAAGTCACAGAAGGAAAAACCCCAACTTGGATCTCTCATTGTTTCATATTCAACAAAGAACATTTTAATACCCCCAAAAAAGGTGAAGAGGATATAATCTCAGCATACAGGACAGTTCATTACATCCAATCTAGCTCTATGAAACAAGTACCCCATCCAAATTTGGGGAAGGCGCGGAGGAGGGGGCACTGGTCCACGGATTGGCCCTGAGGGTGACCAGCTTGGAGATGACAGTGCCAGTGCCAGTGCCATTTGATGGCCAGTAGAGTCATGTTACTACTGTCTGCCTGATCTTTTTTAGTGACCAGTCCACACTACGGAGACTGACTGTGAAGGTCTCGTCCCTGTCACACTCACCCTGTGTGTCACCCTGACTTTTCCTCAGCTCTTCAGATTGTTTCTCTCACAGCCTTTTCCACCCCAACCCCTGCCTAGAGGGTTGCTGCTAAGATAAAAGTCCAGCATCTGCCCCAGTCTGGCCGGCCTCCCCCGGCCCCCGGTCTCTCTTACCCCACTGCCCTCTGCTAGGCTTACCTCTCTGGAAGCGACTGAGAAATCAAGACGCAACTTCCTGAAATCCGGGGGCCTGTCCTGGGTTGTTCTCAAACTTAACCTGTCCGTGCTCTAACATGCGCCCATGCTCCTTGAAATGCCCTTCCGCCTGCCTTCGTGGGTCTGGCCATGTGTTGCTGTGTCCCTTCTCTCTCCTCACTCTTCTCTCCACTCCACAAAGCCCTCTGACGGGTACAGCCGGCCTTCCCAAGGTTAGCACTTCCTTCCTCTGCCCAGGAAATGCAAAGGAGTTGAAATTGCCTTGGGCACGCCAGTGGGAAGAGGAAGCGGCAGCCCTCGGTCTGGCTTTGTTTCTCCAGTCCCCCCACCCCCACAGTCTCTAACCTTCTGGGTGCAAAGGCCTCTGCTGAGTGCTTGTGAGGACTGGGACATTAATACAACATGGTCTCTGTCTTCACTGGGCTCCCCAGCTCATGGAGGGAAATCGGTGTTTGTTACCTGAGGGCAAGGCAATTTGGCAGGAGCTCCATGAGAGAGGGGCAAGAGGTCAAAAGCGTGCAAAGGGAACCGGCTGCACCCTGGACAAAAGCGACCGGAGTGGGGTGGTCTGGACTCTTGTGTCACGCTTTGGCTGACGTCTCACTTGTCCTGGCATTATCAACAAAGAATGATGCATGATCCTTTTTGGAGAGAAAAGCATTTAGCAGTGCTTCATAAAAAATTCTATTGTAAACACTGTGTTCTGCCTCAAAATTATTATTATTATTATTATTATTATTATTATTATTATTATTATGTGGGTAGTTCCCTGGCCGGGAATCGAACCCAGGCCTCAGCGTTGACAGCGCCAAAGCCTAGCCACTACACCACCAGGGAACTCCTGAAAATTATTTACTTTTAAAATAAGACTGTCAATGGATTCCCACTCAGGCACTGAGGAATTTAGAGTATTCAGCTAGAGAGCTGTGTAATGAACAAGTAGCTCAATTATTCTAGTTTCATTATACAATGTAGCAGACATTCTTTGGCATGAAGGAATTAAAGCACATTTTCTCTGGCAAAAGGCAACAATATGTTATTTGAAGACAAATCCTACACAAGTGGTTCTTAACTAAATGTAGTTCCATTTAAAAATAAGGACTTTTCACATGATTTTAACCTCTTGTGGTCTCATCACAGCTAGCTCATTCAAGGTGGGTAGGGGGCAACGGAAGGGGTTAGTTCAGATTTGGTAATTTCATGTTTTAGATAATTTGTGCAAATTCCGAAGTGGACACTATTTTGCACCAGGCATTGAACCCCCTAAAGGCTTGTTCCCACAACTCAGCAGATCATCTGGGCTTCTTCCCTATTTTATCCCCTGCTTCCCTCCCAAGGCGGATCTTTCTACCCGAGCCCATCACGGCCTGTGGAGCACTCGGCCCCCCGACGCCTGGCAGAGAACCGGGGCCCCTGGTGTTCGGGGACCAGGCCTGTGACCACTAACGGGCCCATGTCTGAGAAGAATGGCTGCTCTCCACTGCAGCCCTTCTCCCCGCGTGCACGTATGGGCAGGCCCTCACTAGCCCAGTCCTTTATGCGATTTGGAAAAAGGCATCTCATCTGGACAGACGAAGACTTGGCAGGGAAGCAGGGGCTGGATTTTGCTCTGGCCTGGCCCCTGCACATGTGCCCCGAGGGCGGGGGGCTTCCCCCCCCAACTTTTAATTAACGTTGTTGTCCCCGAACAGTCCCCTCTTAATTCAAAGACTGAAGAATGGGCAGATGCCAAGGAACGGGCTACATGTGTAGACGTTAGATATAGTTTGCCAGTTTATAAAAATGGTCAAAGCTTTCTATAGATTTTTGGGTCTACAAGGACCCTTGTGGGTGTGAGCCACCCCCGTGCTGCATGGCGGGGGGAGTAGCAGTGGGTTACGGACTCATTACTTCCCAGGCCAGTGTTGGTGGCAAAACTGTGAGCAGCAGGGAGTTAGGGTTGAAAGGGAGGTGTTATAAAGATCGTTAGCAAATTCGGGTCTGCCCAGGGCCAGTAAGTACCCAAGCTGGTTGGGGATGATTTCCTGAGCACCGCAGGGATTGAGTGGTGATTAAATGTACTCTTTGGCTGTTAGACTGGTCCAAAGAAGAGGTCCCCCCGCCCCTCTCTCAGGGTCTCCAGTTCTCACTGACAAATTTCTTGAAAGAAGAGTCTACACTTGCCATCTCAACAGCTGCTCTGCCCATCATCTGACCGAATCTGATGGATGGGAAAGCACCAGTGTGTCCCTAATTGCTGAAGACTCTGGTCTTGGCTCCCCCACCCCCAGCCTATTTGTCAGTGTAAAGTGTTCTAAGCTGATGGCTTTCTTTTTCCTGTTTTTACACTGCCCTCCTTGACACCAGTTACAGGCCTTCACCTGGCTGCTGCAGTACTCTCACGGCGTGTTTTCTGCTTCCTCATCAGTTCGTAAGCGGAGGGTATCTCGCAGGGTTGTAGCCTGAGCTTCCTTCCTTGAACGCTGTCTTCTCTGAGGTATCCCAGGGTTTCCGTTATAATATCTTGTGGCTGACTTCCAGATTTGTATCTTCGGGTCCTGACCTATTTCCAGATCTCCATGCCCACATTTCTAACTGCTGGCCACACTGCTGCTGGTCCTGCCAGCCCCTCAACATGTTCAGAACCATCCTCTTCCCCCGCCCCCTCTTAGGCGCCTCCTCCTGGCTTCGCTAGAGAAACACTCCGCAGTGCAAAGGGGCAAGGAATTTGGGGTCGCATCACCTAGGTTACAATCCCGCTTCTATACTTTTCTGTGTACCCTTTGAAGCAAGGCCTTGTTTTCCCCATGTTCTAGGAATGCTCCTTTTGCAACAAGCACTTGCTAAATGTTGGTCCTCCTGCCTAATAACTGATTAGCACAGACATTTTCTTTCTAGAGTGGGCTTGCCTCACTCCCGGGAGGCACGTGGGAAACAGCAGAAACCTCCAGTAGTTGTGTGTGCTTTTCCTTTCCTGCACCTCGCCAAATCCATGTCAGTTCTTCTGAACTATCTCTCACATTGGCCTATTTCTTCTACCTCAAGGGGCAGTTATACAGGTCCATGTAGCCAGTGTCTTGGCCTTCAGGCTCTGTCCACCCAATCAACCCACCCCACCCTGCTTAAAAACTTCTAATGCCCCTGTACCTGATTCCATATCTTCACTTGCAAGGTTTTTTATTTTCTGCCAAACTTAGGCATCCTGGGACCAAAGTGACACAGACTCCGGGGGTGAGGGGCAAGGAAGGAACCAGTGTTTACCCAACAGCATCCAACTTAGAGCTTGGGGGCCATGCTTTTAGGCCCTGGTGATGCTCAAAGTGAAGTGAGGGCTTCATCTGCACCTGGCTGCTGGGCACTAGCCCTCAGGGCAAGGAGCATGGCAAGTCCCAGACAGAGGATCAAAGCCTGTGCCCCACCTAAGTAGTTTTAGAAGTCCAGGCAGCACTAGAAGACCAGATGGAAATCCAGAGAGTCTCAGGGAATGGACAGAAACTCCCACCCTGAATGTGCAGAGCCACGTGACAGGGCAGAGGAAGGGGAAGAAGCAATGCTGTGGATCCTGGGTTTGAGGCATCAAGTTAATTCTGGACTCAGAAGGTGGAATCTCAGCTGTTTATCTTTCTATTTCCTGGCTTTTGGTGAAAATCTTGCAAACAGAGCTTGCTTAAATATCCCTTATTAGCCTCATCTCCTTCCATAGAAGGTGTTGGGTCCTATGGAAGTTCTCTACATTAACTGACCAACTGGAGTTCTCACAGTTAGGACAGGAGACAGATGTTGGGGGTGGGGGTTGTTTGGTCATAAATCTCCATCTTAGGTATTGAACAGGATGTTTAACCAGTGCATAGAAAACCTTTATGCTTTCAACTCTTCTATAGATTTAGAAATAATAAGGGACTTGTATCATTCTCATTTGGCCAAAAACTTTTCTTTTCCCACTTTAAATAACTGAAACTCCCTCCAGTTCACAAACGTTAAATGAATAGTCCACCATGTGCTGAGAGTTTAGCTGCCTACCACTGTCTGGGTCCCCTGACTACTCTAGCAGTGTCTATCCATCCCCTGGATCCCATTCTGGATTTATTCATTTTATAATTAATAGTTGACATTTACTGAGTGCTTACTATGTGCCAAGCACTGTGCAACGGGAAACACATTCCCTCATTCCCAGGCAATTCCTGGGAAACTGAGTAGAAATGTGAAATAGAAACTCTGAGGAATTAGGGGAGTATGAGCTCCTGTAGGCTGGAACCACACAGGGAAGATGGCCTTAAACAGATGGTGCTGCACATGAAACTCAGTTTCACACCTGCTGTCTGCTGGCCACTCACTCAGCAGTGGGGCCAGGAGTTCAGCGGTGGGGCAGGAGCATGGTGGAGGAATGGGGCTGCTGTTCATGTGTGACCCTCATCAGCCTCTACTGGGTCTGGTAACCTAAATGTTGTATAGGATATTGGGACACCGAAGAGAGCCTCTCCTCCAGCTCCCTGAGGATTAATGTTAAATTTTCTTCAGTGGGGCAAGTTTTCATTCCTTGATTCAATGCAAAAAGACTTAAAATGCAAATAGCTCTAGGGAAGTAACAGAAAAGGTTGTCTCCCATTTATCAGAAGAGATGAATGACTCAGGAAAGTTTTCAAGCAAGGGCTAAGGAGGGGACACTCAGGGATCCTGGCTTGCATGAAGGAGAGTGGGGAGGAAAGGGCACAACAGGCACAGTGGGCAGCTGAGAGCTATGCAGACAAACCTGTGATCAAAGCATTGCAGACGGTCCCGAAGGACCCACCCAGCTAGAGATACGATGGCGGTTGGCATCTTCACATGGCAAGGAGCCAAGAATGATGACAAGCAGAGGCAAATTCACATCCCTGTTGATGAGTACGACTCTTGGAATGTGAAGCCTGGAGCAGGAATCAGGTGGAAGGCACCCTAGTAGAGCTGCTCTATTCCTGGAACTGTCTCAGGGATTGCACAAGCAGGTCACCTACTCATTCAGGGGCCCCATTTTCCAAAACTCATGACTTAAGAAAGAATTTGTTTAAAATGTTTTTGGAAATGTGTATGAAGTCTAACAAAGCATTTGAAATGTAAAGATTCATGTAGTCAAGTGCCAAGTTAAATACCTTCAGGAGAGGTGGTGACACTAAATGCACTGGTCCCCATACCCAGAAGTAGAGGTTAAAAATAGGAGAAGGATAGCTCAGCTGTGGCAGTCCCCCACCTCAAGGAGTAAGGGGTCTCAGCCCCACACCAGGCTCTCCAACCTAGGGTTCCAGTGTCAGGAAGAGAAGTCACCACAACATGTGGCTGTCAAAGAGAACAAAGAATGTGACTGAGTGAGATGAAAGGCTCCTGGAGTCCCAGGCGTTTCTCTTAAATGGCTCACACATAGACTTGCTGATGGACTCACTTGCACTGAGCTCCAGTGCTGGAACAGCAGCTCAAAATGTGCCAGGGACATATAGGGAGGAAGTAAAGTGTCTGACTTCAGGATGACGGCTGGAGGGACAGCTTTCTTCTAGACAGAAGTACTGGCGGAAGGCATTATTTCTTTGTTAAGCCCTGCTTCGACCCAGTGTGCGATGTAGGTGGGCACCATATGTGTGTCTCCATCAGCCTAACTCTTTTTGTTCACCCCCCACTGGTGATCCTCTGAGATCCTGCCTCACCCAACTTGCAGGCCAACCCAATTGGCTTTTCTGGCCTCAGTGTGTCCTGCACCTCTTGCTAAGCAGCCCTAAGCCCAGCACTAGTGGCAGCAGGCCTGGGTATGTGGCTTAACTTCTTCCATGCACTTCCAACCCCAGTGTGGGTGGAAGACATCTGCAGAACACTTTGTGGTTCAAGCCAGGTGGCCCCAAGCAGGGCACAAGCAGTGGCTGAACTTGGCCTATGGTGGGAACACTCCTGGGCAGCCATGGGGCTGGTACACCTAGTAACTGGCTTCAGACCTGAGCTAGAACACCATCATGTTGCCTCCATGATGAAACACCTAAAGGGCAGACTGGATAGGCATCAGAGCTGTGCTAAAGCTAATTCTGATCTATAGAGTCATCCCCTGCACAACAGCTTCTCCACTGTAGTCATGGCCAGTCCTCACAACCCATCAGCCTGAGGTCAGTTCCTCCCATTGACATACAAGCAGACCCAACTACAACAGGCACACACAATCCCCCACAGGGACACACCCAGATCTAGGTGACCAGGGAGATGGCGCCACTGGTCCCCACAGGACACCTACTATATAAGGCCACTCTACAAAGACCGGGAGACAAACACAACAGGTCCCAAATGAAAGAACAGAACAAAGCTTCAGGAAAAGAACTAGACAAAATAGAGATAAGCAATCCATCAGATGCAGAGTTCTGAACACTGGTTATAAGGATGCTCAATGATCTCAGTGAGAACTTCAAAAAAGAGATAACATAACAATGGAGGTAGAAAACATAAAAAAGAACCAGTCAGAAATGAAGAATACAATACTTGAAATAAAGACTACATTAGAAGGAATCAACAGTAGATTAGATAAAAGCAGATGACTGGATCAGCAATTTAGAAGATAATATAGCAGAAAACAATCAAAACAGCAAAAAGAAAAAAAAAAGAATACAAAAATAGGATAGTTTAAAGGGCCTCTGGGACAACATCAAGTGTATCAACATTTGCATCCTAAGGGTACCAGAACAAGAAGAGAGCAAGAAGTTGAAAACCTATTTTAAGAAATAATGGTGGAAAGCGTCCCTAACTTCATGAAGAAAATAGACATACAAGCTCAGGAAGCTCAAAAAGTCCCAAACAAAATGAATTCAAACAGGCCCACACCAAGACACATCATAATTAAAGTACCAAAGGTTAAAGCCAAAGAATCTTGAAAGCAGTAAGAGAAAGGCAGCTGGTTACTTGCAAAAGAAGCTCCCATGAGACTGTCAGCTGATCTCTCAACAGAAACTTTGAAGGCCAGAAGGGACTGACATGAAACATTCAAGTGATAAAAAGAAAGGACCTACAACCAAGATTACTCTGCCCAGCAAATCTATCATTTAGAATCAAAGGACAAATAGCTTCCCAGACAATAAAAAATCTAAAGGAGTTTATCATCACTAAACCAATATTACAAGAAATGTTAAAGGACTTCTTTAAGAACAAGAAAAAAAGGATAAAAAGATGAATAATAAAATGACAATAACTATATATCTATCAATAATCACTTTATTTTTTAATTTTATCAATAATTACTTTAAATGTAAATGGATTAAATGCTTCAATCAAAAGACACAGGGAGTGGGTAAGAAAACAAGACCCTTACATATGCTACCTACAGGAGACTCACTTCAGATCGAAAGACACACAGAGACTGAAAGTAAAGTTATTTCATAAAAAGGGAAATGAAAAACAAAAAGCTGGGGCAGCAATACTTATGCCAAACAAAACAGACTTTAAAAGAAAGGCTATAACAAGAGACAAATCCCAGTTTTGAATATTATCTAAAGAAAACTAAAATGCTACTTCAAGGGGACCTGTGTGCCCATATGTTCATTGCAGATTATTTATAATAGCCAAGATATGGAGGCAACCTGGGTGTCTGTCCATCAATGGATGGACAGATAAAGTAGAGGTGGTACATATACATATATGCAAGGGAATATTACTCAGCCACAAAAATGGAAATCCTGCCATTTGCAAGAACATGAATGGACCTAGAGGGTATTGTGCTAAGTCAGATAAAGACAAATGCTATATGATTTCATTTATATGTGGAATCTGAAGAACAAAATAAATGAACAAATAAAACAGAGACTTAGAGATACGGAGAACATTTTGGTGGTTGCCAGATGGGAGGGGTTTAGGAGGATGAGTGAAAAAGCGAAGGGATTAAGAAGTGCACATTGGAGTTACAAAGTAGTCCCAGGGGTGTACAGTGCAGCCTTAGAAACACAGTAGTACTGTAATAACGATGAATGGTGTCAGATGGGCACGAGATTCAGGGAGGTGATGACTTGGGAAGTTATGTAGCTGTCCAATCACTACATCGTACACCTGAAACTAATATAATATTGTATATCAACAGTAATTGAAAAGTTAAAAAAATTATTAACCAAAAAAATAATTAAAAAGTTAAACAAACAAACAAACCTGTTAATTATCTTTAAAAGAATAAAACACTATAAAGAGTGGGACTGTTCTAGACAATTCAGCATGTCTGATTGTCAGAGACTTGTACCTGCAACCGCCTCTTCTCATAAAGAACGTAACTAACCAAAAACCCTAGTTCTATAGCCACAAATCCATTTGGAAACAACCCCCTCCTTCTTAGTTCATCTTCCATTTCTCTTGACAATTGCAAGAAGAAATCTGGAATACATGGTGTGTGTGTGGGGAGGGCAGCAGGAGGGTCTGTCACCACTGTATTGCCCATTCTTTTAAGTAGAAAGTTTGGTTTGGCATTTATTATTTATCCAAAATACTTAATGTTCACTACGATCATAGCACTATAGAAGAAATTTCAACCACAAAGAGTTTAAAAGACAAAACTGTAAACATTAGGTTGTATAGTCCCACTGTCCAACTAAAGTGGCAAATTGTGTTCTGATCCCTTTTTCATGCTGAAGGTTGGCAAGAAAGGCTGGGAGGTGGCAGGACCCTCTTACCAATAGTGGGCCAAGATGCTAAGCAGTGTGCCAGCTGGAAGGGCGAAGGGCACGGCAATCCCCTGCTTTGATTTAAACAAATGACCAGTACTCGGCATTTGGGAAATGGAGGTGGGAGTATTCCATCAGAGGGGCAAAGCAGAGACCAGACCCAGCGGGGAGAGGTGGCTGTCACCTCTAAGAACAGTGTGAGTTTAACAGGAAGCAAGCTCCAGGAGTCCAGAGCAGGACTTTTGTTTCCAGGGAAGTGTGGGGGTGGAGGGGAAGGCAGGGAGTGAAGTAGGAGCAGAGAACAGACTAAGGGGGGTGTGCACGCTGCCCCGGTAGTGACCGCAGGAGCCTGCCTAAGGGTGAGCTGACGGGGCAGGAGTGCTCACTAGACAGCTCACTCAGAACAAAGAAACGAGATCAGACGAGCCTGGGTACCCAGTGGTGAAGCCTTCCGTGTGAGAGTCCTGTTTTCAGCAGGGGGATCCCAAGGGGTGTGAGATGGTGGAGAATTTTGTGACCTGAGCGGCGAATGTGCATCACTAGAGATCAGCTCCAGGGCACCAAAGCTCAAACCAGACTGCTGCGGGTGGGGGGTGCGGGTGCGCTGGGCAGGGAGTCGGTACCACTCTTTACACAGTGGGCAGAGCTGTGGCTGTCTGAATAAGAATTCCTGGCTCAGAAAATGGTTGGTCTGGGAATGTGGCAGGATTGAGAGCTGAGATAACAGCTGTCAGACCTGAGGGGTGCCAGGGAAGGCAGGGGCTGAGGGTATGAGGCAAAGGGTAAACAGTTTCAAGCATTCAAAATTCACTGCCCAACTACGGAGTGCGATAGGCCTCGGCAGCCCAGGGACAGGAAGGTGACTAAGTCATGGTCCTTACTCGGGAGAGGTGTGTGAGTTTTGAGAGGCTAGGGAACCATAAGGACGCCAGTGCCTGAAGATGCCTTGTCACATTCATGGTGCTTTTCAATTATTATATGAAAGCAGCTTTCTGTGACTTGGATTTTACTCCAATAATACTCTTTAGCTTCTGTGCCTCAAGTGTAGTCACCCATGGACTATTTTGCCGGGGCAGATGTGCAAAGGCTTTCCTATTAGTTGCCAATAAAATCAGCTGGCGACTTGGACCTGCTTTGGGTCAGACATCAAGAAGGTGGTGCTTGTGCTTCTGCAAAGAGCTTAAGCCCTGCATCATTGAAGAGAATCGGGAGTCAGTTTAATGATCACTTTGGAGGTTTTAACTGAATGACTGGAGTGGGGTGGCATTTGAGAGTAAGGTGGGGACTTGGCCAGAATAGAGCTAGGGCAAAGGTGTGTGGGCCCAGGAGAGGCGGGGGTGGGTGGGTGCTGGGAAGCCTGTGTGGGAATGGGTGCCTTCTGCAGAGCTGCAGGAGCAATGTCTGAGCTGTAGCTGCCTGAGAACCTGAGGAGGCTCACAACATCCTTAAGAAAGCGGCACTGGAAGAAACCCCAAGTTCAAGTGGGCTCAGTTTCCAGGTTGCTTCAAAACAGACCTTCCCTGATTTGCCAGAGAACATGCCACATCAAGTTTCACAGCTTTAGCAGTGCCTCTTGCCAGCGATCATGCCCACCCTGTGACAACTGTTAGCCTCCCCCTCCTCTTTTTTCTTTCCTTAAAGGATATAGTTTTCATTATTTTGACGGCAGTTGGTCTAGAGGACTGGGAAGGACAGGCTAGGCAAAGAGGGAAAGGCTGATAAATTTTCTAGATCATTCCTACAGGTCTATTTTTTGTTTGGAGTGGGTATCATTTAGATGAGGTTCTGTGGGAGGAACGTGTGATGGCAAGCCCCACTCTTGTCAATCCTGCCCGCCATTGATGCCACCCTGTGGAGGAAATGTTGGGTAGGATGAATGGAAGAGTATTTTCTGCTAGAATCACCCTCAGCAAGACTGGAGCAGCACCTCCTGTCCGCTCAGGAGAGAGGCCTCAGAGAGGTGCATTCTGAGGCCACAGCTTACCTCTCTCGTGGTGTCACAGGTGTGAGGTGTCATCTTCTTGGCTTGCATACATAAGCACATGTATCTCCAGGGCACAAATCCTGCCTTTTGTTTCCTTCTGGGTGATTTTCATCATACTTCCACTGAGTGCCTGTTCCACACTTACAAATCAACAAATCTGCAGAATGAAAATAGTTGGGAAACCTGAATGGGGAAGAGGGGATAGAGTCTGGACCATATACAGTAAGGGAACATTTGCTCTTCTTGAGGAAGATTCCCTTTAAGTTGTGGGAAAATGTTGCCTTTTACACAGTGGGCTTTGGATGTGCCGGGTGGTCAGGGTACACTTGGCTTTGAAATGTGATGTGTTGAGTGAAATAAGGAGGGAATCAACCATCGAGAACGGAAAACAATGTCAACCAAACCAGTGCCTGAGGACAGAGCAGTTTAGTTTCATGCTTCTTGGCATTTATCTTGGCCAACCACATTTAAAGTTGTGTGTCTGTCCCAGGTCTGGGTATGGAGTGGGGTGGGGAGGGAGGGAGGTGCTTACCTGCAGATGAAAGGTGACTGGGTGGGACGTACAGAGAGAGAGAGAGGAGGGAGGCAGAGAGAGATGGACTCAGAGACAGGTCAGAAAAGAGAGAGAGGAAAATGGAGACCAGCTTGACTTGTCAGAACTTTGCTCCATTTAATTACACTTTGCTAAAACGACATTGTCGGCTCATACTTGTGTTGCAGTTCATGATTATCTCCATTTTTTTTTTTTTTGTCTTGAGGATTAGAAGATTCCAGAGGTAGAAGGTTCCTGTGTGGATATTAATGTGTGCACATTTGTGGGGCCACATCACGTTGTCAGTTCAAGAGGACCCCTGGCTTCTGTTTGCTTCCATCTTCCCCCACTACATCAGATTGCTTCCCATCCCTCTCCCCAGTCTTTTCTCACTCAGTAAACTACTTAACAGACAGGTATAATTAATGCCTGGAAGGGGTCAAAGGCAGTGAGTAGAGGTAAATTACCAGCTGTAAAGAGGGTCAACCAGGGCCAGACAATTTGAGAAGAACGTTACAGTTCTTTCTCCAAAAAAAGCAGTGAAATTGGACTGTGTGATGGTGCTTGTTAGGCTGTGTTCTTTTGTGTGTTATCACACTAATTGTAGTCTAAAGCGCCCTTCCTTGACTGTCTGGTAACTGAGAAGATGAGTTGGGCACATGTACTTATTCTGGAGCCCAGGGTGGTTGACGCTCGTTGGGGTCTTCAACATGTCAGAGCAAGGCTCTGAAGCCCTCCTGGGTGTTGCTTTACTCCCCCAATAGCATGCTGGCTGCTGGAGTGTTGGTATGACCAGAGCAGTGGGAAATTTGGTGTGGGCAGAAGCTGTTTTCTGTGGCACGGGGGTGGAGAGGGAGGGGGCAGGGAGGGAAGGAGTATTCTGGCAGGAGGGAAGGGGCAGAGAGTTGTTACAGGTAAAGTTTCCAAGAGAGTTGAAGCAGGCTCACTGTTGGTAATGCATGCAAGGGCAAGTCTTTCCTGAGCACCCAAGTGATACCCAAGTGGTATCCGGCCTTGCTCTTAGGTAATTATGGGAGAACTGGTATCTGTACCTGTGGACAGATGTATACTCCACAAAGCTGGGATACAATCTGAATGGGGAGCAAGGTGTTTAGACACATTTCTGCTGAGTAGGGCTGTGGTGGCAAAGGGGGAGGATGAAACGTAGTCTGTTAAGGCCTCCATCACTGCAAGAAGGAGGTGAGACCAGGAGAAAGTTGTACCATCAGGGAAGACAACTATAACCATGCACCTTGAGTTCTGTTCACCATTGAGCCAGGTCTCCTTGTCTCAGGTCTCAGCATGCCAGAAATCTCTGTGGACTTCGACAAAAAATATTTTGAGTCCAGAGAGGCAATCTGCACGAGGGCAAGTTTGGTTGCAGTACCTCTGGCCACGATGAGTGGTGGTTCCCTGGGAGAACAGACCCTTTGCCCTTTCACCTCATGCATTCCAAGGTAGCAGTCAACTCGAGGCAGTTGTGCTTTGCTGCCCACTGCTGCTCAAGCCCTCCTCTTTACTAGGAGCCTCTAGCCTGCATGGCAGGAGGCAGCTTTTCCACAGCAGGCCCTCCTCTGCTGCCTCAGGATGCTCTGGCTTCTAAGAGTAACTTTCTGCCCAGCACATGGCATCTGGTAAGGTAAAACTGCTTGGAAAAAGCTTTCTAGGCTGCACGCAAGACTCCTTCTGGAGAGGACCCCGACTGCTTTAAGTAGCTGCTATCTTTACTTAGCAGGTCATACTTTTCTATAGATGACTGACCTCTTCCAGGAGCAGTGTCCTGGGGAAATAGGCACAGACTTGCAGGCCACTATACTGGAACCTCAAAAAATAGAAGTGGATCCTTCCTACCTCCTGACTAAAGAATGGGCCGTGTGAGACTTTCTGGAAATGGTGTCTGGGTTTTCAGCCAAGAGGGACAAGTCCTGGGGACAATTACTGGTAGTAATTCCCCTGGGTACTCATTTGGAAGTGGCATCAGGGGACATTGGTTTCCCCGGAGAAAAAGGCCACTTGCAGTGGCAGCTACTTCTGAAGAGGATGCTTTGGGGCTTGATGTTGCTCAGTGTATCATCTCCTGATTTGGACACAGGAGGCTGCAGTTCTAGGATCCTGGTTGTGTCCTCATCACTAAGACTGAGAGCTGGGCCTTGCATGGCAGCTCCCCAGCAGCAGTGGGGTCAGGGTGGCTCTATAGTCCAAGCACCTGTGGTCTACCACATGGCAGGACCCCAATGTCATCAGACCATATTTCTTGGTGCAAACAGTTACATCCATGCAAAACCAAATTCCTTTCAAAGCTTCAAGTTGACAGTGCCCTCATGGATCCAAGCCTTTATCCTTCAGCCACTTCACCCAGGCAGGTGAAACCCTGGAGCCTGCCAAGGGCTGACATCTTGAATGGTGCCCAAGTCTCCTCCTGATGGGCAAGAAGTAGCCAAAAGACAGCTGTGGGGCCTCGTGTCCCAGAGGTAGAAACTAAGAGTCCAAAGCAAATGCCCACAAGGCAGGAGGAAGAGAATCAAAGGAGAAGAGGAATCAGGGTGGAGGGATAAGAAAGGGGGCAGGCTTTCTTTTTAGACTGAGGTTCAAATTACAAATGTCTGCAGAGCACATGCCTTTGGAGGGAACCAGGCACCCAGGGTCATGCTCCCCCACGGGAACCAGGGCCAGTAATAATAGTTCGGCCCCCTCGGGCTCATCCCTTCTGCGCTTTTTCTCCTTTGACTTAGAATTTAACAAAAACATTTTATTGTGTTCTAAGTACAAAAGCCTTGTACACAAAGTACTCGGAATTGGAGAAAGAAAAGTCTAGGTGGTTTCCACCTCAAAGAACATACAGTGAAGTTCACAAGTTCATGGCCTCTTGCCCCTTGGCCTCCTCTCCCTCGCCCTCGTTCCTTCAACAAGCATTTCTTCCTAGCACTGACGATGTATCTGGAGACATTTTTTCCTCTTGCCTTTTTCTACCCCTAATTCCACTATCTCAGATCCCTTCCATTTCTCACTTAAAAAGTAGGTAAGAGTGAGAAATTTGGAAGATTAGAAAGAAGAGACTTGAAGGGGAAAAAGTATGCTTGGTGGGCATAGCTGAGATGATTCTGTAACGCTCCAATGCTATGCATCCATTTCACTTGTAGCTTGGGTTGGGGAAAGTCATTTCAGTTCCTCTTGGAATAATTTTTTGCTGAGCATTAGACCCATTCCATTTGCCCAGGCTACATACCTATTTTGCTGCTGCATATCTGAATAACTTCATCTACGTTGTGAATGAGTGGTGGAATGACGCTAATCTGACAGTGACCAGAGCAAAAGGGTGAATGAAAACCTGACACTTGCACCCAGCCTTCAGCCCTCACTTCACCTTGTCCTTCTCCTACGGTGTGTTCATTATAAAGACTGTCAGTCAAGACAAAGGCATAAAGTCTTCTATAATGGCTAGCACTTTGGAGGCTAGTAAAAGGGAAAAACTTTTAAGATCCTAGATCTCTTATCTTGATTTTTAACTCCAAGTCTTTGATCACTTATTTGCTTGCTTGCTTCTCACCTAAGATGGGTGACTCCAAGGATAGATGGAGTTACATAATAAAGTGTTGTGTCTAGCTTTACTTAGCTCCCCAAAATCTCCTATCACATCTGTTAAGAAGCTTGGAGTATCACCCTTTCTCTGAACCTTAAAGAAATTTAAGAGCCTTTCATTTAAAAATGGATTCCTAAGTTGCAACTCCCTCTAAGGGAGGGTTAATACTAGGTGACAATTAATTTGAAGGGAGAAAGTCTTGGGGGCCGGGGGGGGGGGCAGTCAGGGAGAGAAAGAATCCCCAAGCCAAACCTTACCTACTCAACCAATTGTGTTTACTACTGTCTCCTGCTCAATATCATATCTGAGTACAGGGGGGAGGGTAAAAGGCAGATTTGTATTCAAAATTCCTCCCTCCAACATATACACATTGAAGCAATGACAATTGTTCTCACATGAAAATATCTGCCTGAGGGCTAAGATCACTTCAGACTTGCAACTTAATTTTCCTAAGCGTAGCATCTTTCTCCTAATTTTCTTTTGGAAAAGACTAAAGTAGCTCCATGTTTTCACATATCTTCATACTCCAAACTGCACTCAAGTTTGCCTGGGACAGGTATGTGTATATATGTAAATCCCTACTTCCAGCATATACCTAGGACCCCCACGAGGAGTCAAAGTTTCAGAGACCAAGTTTCAGACATGCTTGAGACGATGTTCACTCCCTCACAAGGAATCCGAGGCACCACTCTCCGTCCATGGGAGTGTACGCACAGATCTTTCCTCCTCCTTATGGTCAGTTTTCTATCTGGGATTAGAAATTGGCTTCTCTCGGTACATTATGATCTATTATAAAAGCAAAACACTCAGAGGGCGAGCTGAAATGACAAAATTTGGTTATAATTTATGTTGGCCCCTGACATATATATTTTTTTAAAAATGATTTGGTCTCTAAGCAACTGATCTCTTAGCAACAAGAAGCACCTTTATAAAAGATGCCACACAAAGAGTGATTGCCAGAAAAGCCACCCGGTTCCTAAACAGCCGCGCATCATTAGCAAAACTCACCATCTTCAAGAGTCCAAAAACTAGAAGTGACCAGCAGACCCAGGTAACCTTCATATTTGCACCTTTTCCTGAGGAAAAAAAAAAAAACTCATGAAACTATTGAAGAGAACAAAATTTTTTGAAATATGTTCATTTTTTGAGGTCTTATTAGTCTTAGCTAACTTTTAATCGAATGTATTCTATTAAATAACTGCTTCTTGACTTTTAGAAAACAACTTGGACATGGGTTTTGTGATCAGAAAACAGTTCACTCGAAAGATTTCATTGACATGAGAGGATGGAAGGGGGAAACAATCTATCTTTTTCAGAGTTGATTTCTGTGGGGTTTTATTTCAAAGGAAAAATGTCATACCATGGCAAAACAGGGGCTTGTCAACCCGAGTGGTGTGCACTATGACAGAAGTGAGTGTATTTTTTTTCAATGTGTTTTTAAATTGATAAAATATTTAAAGAGTAGCAAAATTATTTGACTTCCAAACTTCAGCTTTTAAACCTAGTGTCAGTTGTAGCAGCAAAAGATGGTCTTTTCTTGCAAATATGTAAGAACTCGTTTTCCTTCTCTTTCTTTCAGAGCATAAAACCAAGCTTTTTTCTGTTTGTTTTCATGGCTGTATGAAAAGATTCACTTCAAAACTAAATATAGGAGAAATTCCAGCCATCTGTGCTTTGTTTGCTTTTTTCAGGTAGCCAGGAGTTGAAGACTTAAACGTCTTTCTAGAAAATTGGAGATGGAGAGGAGGAACAAATGTTTTTTATCTGCACCCCTTCAATTAGGACGGTGTAATTATAAACCCACTTGGGGTGCTGAACGTGCATAGAGAGGGTAGATGTTTTGTGAGAGAGAAATAAAAATCTCCCTAATTGAGCTTGGGAACATTGCATTGAGATATCACAGATCTAAGCAAACAGACTTCTAGAGAATTGCAGTTTCAATAAAGACAAGTTGGGATGGTGACACTTTTGTTGTTTTATAGGAATTGTATGTGCCACTTAGCTTTGAATTGAGCTGTATGTTCACATCTTCTCGGAACCAGAAGGTGGGATACTCTTTTCTAAATACTGAGATTAGTAACGGTTCAGTGCATGCAAAATCAGGACAATTGCAGGAAACCTGGGACTTAACAGTTGTTCTGCTAAGAGAGATTCCTTCTCAGTTCAATATGATTACAACTTGATTTAAAAATAAAAAGCTGCTTATGACTTGTATTTCTGTTACCGCTACCAACGTTGAGGCAGAAAGAATTCCTTCTTGTGATTGCTTTGCTCTGAAGTTAGCAACTTGGGCATTTTAAGTTGAATGGCAGAAACTTTGTAAAAAGCAATGGACCATGAAAGCACAGAGAAACGTATATCGCCTTGTCGTTTAAACTAAAGATTTTACGTACTTATATTGTAGTGTGTTCATTATTTTACAAACATGTTGTGGCTTTAAGTTAAGGAACTTGGATAAATAACTATAAGATATAACTTGTGTTGGCTGTGTCTGAATGTGTTTTCATAGTTTTAAGTGTGCCATAGCTTCCTAAATATGAAGAGGAATAAAAATTAGCAAAGATATAGAAACATTTATATCACAAGTGGCAGCTAAGTTTTTGCAGTGGTTCTTTAAGGTTTTTCAAATACAGCCACTATGTCCTTTGAGTTTCATGTCTTAAAAGTTTTGTCCATGCATAAGGAAACAAAGGGGGCCAGTGGCACTGTAGAGCTTGTCATTTTGGTTGTCTTATTGAGCCATCTGACCCAGATGGAAAACAATTGCAAGACTGGAGGTCAACAAATGAAGTACTCTAGACTGGCCACTGTACACTGAGCTCTCTGAACTCTGCTCAGTTTTTTCTGAGACACACACACACACATAAATATAAATGGTTGCAATATAAATCATAAATCAGGAAATCAAAATGAGCCTTTTCATTAGTGAGAGTTTCCCAGGAAAAAAGGATAGTTTTAATTTCATGAGTTTCCCATCGTAATTCTCATTTTGTGTCTAAAAATCCTAGGCAAAACTTGATGGCTTTTTTCCTTCAAACTCTATGCAGGCTGGGGTTAGGTTGGTGGTGGTGACGGTGCATGGGTTGGGGTAAGACCAAACAGTTGTTCTGTGTGGGAGAGCCATGCTGCAAATGGATCTATTTACTTTGGATACCTTAATACCTGAATTGAGATGATCAGGCAGGAACTTGATCGGTCACTACTTTCAACAAAAAATTTTAATCATTCTTTGGGTAATTTAGTCTTTGTCTGGTGAGAGGGAAGCAAGAAAAACACCTTCGGCGTGCCACTATGGGCTGGGTACTTTACCATGTGCAGTTCCGTTCAGTCCTCACAACAGCTGTGCAAAAGCGTCTGCACATTTATTTCACACACGTGTAAACCAAGTTTAGCAGTTTGCAAAGAGGTTACCTAAACAGTGAAGGCAAAGTTGGGGTCTAAACCCAGGGCCAGTCTGAGCCTATGTGTTCTCCTTGGGCCACAATGGCACAAGCAACTATTTTAAACTGACATTCAAATAGTCCCTCTGGTCTCAGTAAATAAAGCAAAAGCTCTGATTCTGACATCTTCTCGCAGAAGACTCTCCTTAACCCCTGGTTCTGTGGGCGGGGGCAACTCAGATCCCACATTCCGTGGCTACCACAGGCGATAAACTGGGACGCGGGCACTGGGCTGGGCTGCGGCAGCAGTGGCTACAGGTTGTGTTGCCATTCCTTGTCATGATGCACCTCCCAAATGAAGTGGAGTAGGACTCTCTGAGGAACCCTTTCTCTGAGACCAGCGCCCGAGCCAGGGCTCCCAGGAAGCATCCTCAGACCACACAACAGTTGGGGACAGCAAAGTTGGAGAGGAAGCCAAACCAAGATCCAGAATGGGTCCAGCAGCATGCTGCCAAGTTAAGGTGGCGAGGAAGAGAACCCAGGTGTGGCTGGGATGGGGTGGGGAGAGGGAAATGATGCTACAGAAAGTGGAGCTTTCCTCCCAGGGATGTCTTTCCAAAGTTGTAGGACTGCGGTGCCCTGTCTCCTCTGGTTCTGAAAGCCTCTGGCTTACGTTTTGCCCCTCTTCAAATACCCATAACAAAGGGATCAGTCTTAGAATGTTCATTTATCATACTTCCCTGAAATAGCATTAGGGTAGGAGGAGATTTGTAGAGGAAATGAGGGCCAGGGCAGCCGTGACTTCCCCTGGAACAAAGCACCCTAAACTTCCCCATTTCTTTGGTCCTTAGAGCAATCAGCTCAGAGCCCTCAAGTGTCTTGTCCAAGGCCAGACAATTCATGTAGGTGGGATTTGAACTCAGACCTTTAGGCTGAAAACCCTGTGACTCTTTGCCTACAACTGGAGAACATAATGATATGTAAAGGCACATACCAATTCTAAGGTTGTGATGTGGATCCAGAAAAGTCTGGGGCTGGAGGTGACCTGCCTTGAATTTGGTTTGATCATCAAGTGAATGTCAGGGGCAGCTCTTCGCCTGCTACACCTGGGTCCATTCCAACGGATGTTAAGAGGCTACCTCCCCGCTTTTTTACAATCCCTGTCTGCTGGGGTACATTATGGTGAATCCCTCCAACACTAAATCAAAGGGCTGGTGGTCAGCTTAGGAAGCCTGAAAATAATGCATAGTAATAGGTTCTCTTTTTTGTACAAAAAATCATTATCTTTGTACAAAAGTATCCAAGTAATCCACCTGCCTATACTTCCATGTGGTTCTTCTCTTCCATCAGGCATGCCCATCCTCTTTGGTTTCCTGCCTGGTGTGTGAGGCTATGACATATATGGTTGGCATATGGACGCCACATAATTAGCATACACAGGCCAAATACCCCTCTGCACCTGTATGTAGTGCACTGGGCGTCTCCCCTAGTCAGGCATCCCTGGGTAGAAGAAGAGAGCCACTTAACTCATTTCATGTCTTTAAAAGCGCATCATTCTTAATTTGAAAGCTGGCTTAGAGATTGCTTAATTTAGACTTCTCATTTCAGAGGTAAGAAAAGTGAGTTAAAGTGATTTGCCCAAAGTCTGGGCAGCTAGTCATAGCACGAGATAGAGCTCAGTTCTCTTGACTCCCAGTCCAGTGCTGTTTCCTCTGTAGCATAATTTCTAATCCTAAGAGGGTGAGAGTAAAAACGATTAGCCCTATTTTATGGACAGAAAAATTGAGGGCATAATTCAGTTTAGGGACAAACTGCCACTCGAAAAGTATGAAAATTATTATATCTATGAAAGTGATTTAACAGCTGCTCCTCAGAATGAACAATTTTCATTATTTCTGCTGGATACAAATAAGCAGAGTTCAATGTTATGGTGAACACACAGGAGTGCCCAAAGGCCATTCGGTTTGCTGATTATATTATTTCTCCTCTGTATGGTAGTAAGGAAGGGGAGGGAAAGAGGGTCCTGGCTGTCATGAAGCCTAGTGTCCAGATTATGCATTTACGGAATCTCTTAAAAAGACAAACCAGAGTATATCTACATGTCAGAATGGTCACAGACAAGCCCCACACCAAAAACTGATAACAAAGTATACTGTAAGCGGTAGTCCTTGTGGATTTTCCTTCTATTGGACCAAGATTTTTTTTTCTTACAGATTATTACAATTCCCACATTGAATTTGCCACTTCCCCAGAAGCAGCTCTAGCAAAAATATTCTGATATGCAGTAGCAAAAACTGTATAATTCTGATGACAATTCTAAAACCTTAATGGGAAAATGTAAACTCACATGGATTAAACACTCTGTGCCAAGTTCTGTGCTAGGACCTTTACATAGGTTTCTTTATTTAATATTCATAACCTATAGTGCCAATGGTCTGAGCACTATTTTCCTGGAGAGTTTCAATGGAAGCTGAAAGAAACTCTTCTGGATTTAAGGCACTTGCCAGAGGGGGCAACACCATAAAGTGGTGTCTATTTATTCAACATAGGTTAATATTTACTGTACTGAAATGCTGTGCTTGGCACTGAACAAGTGATATGAAGTTAAATAATATGCTGGTGATATAAAGTTAAATAAGACATGATCCTTGTCTTGAAGAAGCTCACAGAGCTATTTAATAGCAAATAAGATATTTACTAAGGAAATTCTGAAAGGTTTACTCTAGAACACACTCTTGAAGGTTGGAAAGAGTTAGGGGAAAAACAGTCCTAGGATAGGAAAACATAGGGTTAGAGTTTACAATGAGGGGAGATACTGAAGGTTGACAGAAAGTTGGCATTCGTAGCATGTAAAATAAAATAGGCAAAAAGCATGGAGGAGAGAATGATTGGGGCACATAAAAGGGCTAGCAAGCCTGGTCCTTCTGCTGGCTGTAAGAATTCCACATCGAGGAGTAATATGAACAATGAAATTGGTGATGCAGGACACTGGGAAAAAACCTTAAAGATTAGACAAAAGAGTTTGAATTTAGTGAATAGAAAATGGGGAGCCAGTAAGAGATCCTGGTTTTTGCATATTGCAAACAGCTGTGACAAAAAAGTGCCAGAGGAACAGATCTGTGTCCATGTGTCTTTGTCTCTGACAGAGAAGGATGGTACAGACTGGAACATCAGTCTTCTGAAATCATTGAACTAATTGCGAGTGAACTGATGTGGCCGTGGCCTGGACAATAGCTGCAGGGGACAGAGCCTAACCCAAGACAAATGCAATGGGATAGGCCTGGTGATTATATGCAAGAATAGAAGGAAGAAATAAAAAGGACGGTAGTATCACTAGAAGTAAGAGAATTTAGGAATTAGCTATCTCTTTAAGTAGAATTATGGTGAGCTTTTGCTGTTGTTGTTGTTAAAGAAGGTTTAGATATTGTAAATGTGCCCATCCAAGTGGGGGCATTTCTTGGACATGTTAACTATGTCCCTCAAAGTACAAATCAAGACATATTGGGTCTAAGAAAGGATTTGTGCTCTTCTGAGAGTAGAGGAAGATTGGAGTTGAGGGAAGATGTCTGGAAAACATCACTTAGATACTTAAACTATTAGAATTTCCAAGCTACTTTAATGTTTGGTGGTGGGGAGGGGAGACATTAGGGCTGTCCTGGAAAACCCAAGAAGCTGGGAGACCTCTAGATCTCGCTTCTGTATGTGTTGAAAGAGTATCTCTAAGAATGAGTGTGGTGAGGGATAAAGCAGAAGATCTCAGTCTGCAGAGTGGGTGACCCTGGGTGATTAATAAGAAGAGGAAGGAATCAGGGCAGAACACAGAAAAAAAAAAAAAAGGTGACCAGAGACTTTAGAAGAAAACCAGAAGCAAAAACACGGTTCCAAGAAGACTCTGCTAAGGCAGCAGAGAAATACAGAATGCTTAGACCTGCAAGCTGACGAGTGAGAGGAAGGCTACCGTTACCCTCAAAAAGCAGTGTGGGAGGAACAGGAAGGAGGCTGGGAAAGCAGACTGGGTTGTAGGCCCCGTGGGAGTGGAAAGCCAGGAGAGCCAGAACTCCTGATTTCCATGTGCTGAATGAACACAAGAGCAGCCCGTGGGAAGACTTGACTTGCAACAGTGATCCATTTTGAAATCTAGCTGTCTGCCTGGGTCAGCCAGGTGATAGCCGGGTTGAGGCGGGAGGAAAAAACATGAACTTTGAAGTCAGACAGATTTTAATCCTTCAAACAGAAACAAACTGTGAGGCCACATCAAGGAGATTTAATCTCTACTCATCTTTAAAATGGAACTACTATTACTACGTATCTCACAAAGTGTTTACTTTTTCCTTTTGGAGGACTAAAATGGTATAAGATGCCTATAAAATATGGGGTGAGGTGACAGTAAATACCAGCTCCTCTAGAACAGTGGATTGTTCAGCTGCATTACTTGGAGTCTTGGAGTTCTTGAGAAATTTCCAGAAGCTGTTATTGAAGGTGTTGGGGGGCAGTGTGGGTTTCTGAGGAGAACTAAGATGATATGAGGAGCTCTAGCCACCCATATCTCACTCTCACCAGAGAACTGAGGTCCCATGGAAATTTTTGTTTAAAAAGGTGAGGGAAGCAGAGGCAAACCTACTAGGACTGGTAATGCAAGGTTTCAGGTTAATTGTTAATTCGGGATACAAAAATCCAATCATATTCTTATACACTAGTGGCAGTCAATTGGAAAATAACAATTTACAAACCATTTCCATACAGTAGGACCAAAAATGCCAAGTACTCAGGAATAAATCTAACAAAAGCTGTCTAAGGCCGGGACTCTAGAAAGTACAAAATAGGGCTGAGAGAAATGAAAGAAGATCTAATAAGTGGCAAGATATATTTGTGATATAAAACTCAATATTGTTAAGGTAGCAACTCTGCCCAGATTGTTCTTTAGAGTCGATGAACTTCCAAATGAAATTCCAGCAGCCATTGTTTTTGATTTTTACAGAATTTCACAGGCTGATTTCTAAAGTTTATGTTGAAAAGCAAAAGACCTTGACTAACCAAAATATGTCAGGGACCACTGAGAAGCGGGCAGTAGGACTAGAGACAGGCAAGAGATTTGTGTGTGTGTGTTGGGGTAGTGGTGGTGGTGGGGAAGACTGGGAACAATAAAAGGGAATGAATGATGCAAGAGTACGCCAGGAAGCTGTCCGTCCCCAATGCAGGTCTGGCACCTATGAAAGGAGAGAGAGAAGGAAGAATCGTGTGCGGAGGTCTTCAGATCACAGAGTAGTTACGAGAGTTTTGGTCAGGAATGGGGAGTCCCCAAACCAAGACTGATGCCTGTTGGAAGAGGCCTGTAGTGAATAGAACGGGCCACCACGACTAGTATCCCCACCATACTTAGTCATTGCTTAGGGGCTACCCAGAGGAGAACGGCCTTATTATGAACTTGGTTATGTGAATCCATGGGGAAGGCTATCAACTAGGCTCCCAACAGCAGGTTCTTTTGAAGGAGATCTGAGCAGAACACCTCCACAGCAGTCATACAAAGTAATTTTTAGAAAAGAACAAAGTTGAAGAAATTCTCTTCCAACTTCCAACCTTACCTTTATATTTCAAGACTTCCTATGTAGCTACAGTGATCAGAACAGTTGGGTATTGGCAAGAAATAAACATATAGATCAATGGAACAGAACAGAGTCCAGAAAGAGTCCCACACATGTATTTCCAATTTTTAACAAAGGTTCCAAGGCAATTCAATGGCGAAAGGAAAGGCTTTTTAAGAAATCATGCTGGATCAATTAGACATACTTAAGGGATGGGGGGAGGGGGAGGTCGGGGGAACTCCCCATCAACACTTACCTCATATCATACACAAAAATTAATTCAAAATGGATCAGAGACCTAAATGTAAAACATAAAGGTATTAAACTTCTAGAAGAAAAAAAAATCCTTGAGACCTTGGAGTGGCTAAGTTCCCATAGAACACAAAGCATGAAACATAAAAGAAAAATTTGACAACTGGACTCCATAAAAAAAATTAAAAACTCTGATCTTCAGTAGATACTAGAAAAAAATAAAGCAGACCACAAATATTTGAAATACATATCTCGGACAAAGAACTTGAATCCAGAATATATTAAAAAAGAAAACAAACCTCTCAAAATTCAATGCACAAACCCATTTTTTTAAACAGGGAAAAGATTTGACCAGACATTTCACAAAAGAAGATATATGAATAGCCAGTGAACTCACTAAAAAAAATAGGAACCAGGGAATTGCAAGTGAATTCAGATACCTCCAGAATGGCTAAGATTAAAAGCCTGACACACACAAGTGTGGGGGAGAGTGTGGAACAACGGGAACTCTCACATACAATTGGTGGGGATGCAGTGGTACATTGGAAGGTAATTTGGCAGTTACTTAAAAAGTCAGACCATATGCCTGCCATACAACACAGCCGTTTTACTCTTGTATGCTGGTGTTCATAATAGCCTTATTTGAAATAACCAAGAAAACTGAGAACAACGTAAATGTTCAGTAACAAGTGAATGGATAAACCATGGTTTAACTATACAGTAGACTACTACTCAGAAATATTAAAGAACAACCTGTTAATATGAACAACAACATAAATGTAGCTCAGAATCAATACGCTGTGCGAAAGAAGCCAGAAAGAAAGAAGCACGAACTGTATGATGACACCGACATAAAATTCTAGAAAATGCAAACTAATCGGTAGTGACAGGAAGACCTTGGGAGTTGTCTGGGGATGGGGTGGAGGGAAGGGATGGCTTACAAAAGGGTGTTGGAGACATTACCTTGATTTTGGTATTTCAAGAGTGTATATATACCGTGTATATATTTATTTATATGTGTGTGCGTACATATGTTAAAACACATGAAATTGTACACCTTAAATAGTTGAAGTTTACTATATGTTAGTTATGCTTCGATTAAGCGGTTTTACTGGGATGGGGAAGATGGGGTGTGGAAGCAATGCAACCTCCCCTATGCAACAGGGTGGAACAGTGAGTCTGATTCTTGGCTTTCCTTTTCCTCTGTTTGGGGTCTGCATCTCCCCTTCGGCTGGGGGAGGGAGTAGAAGAAGGAGCAGTGCCTAGTGGCAATCAGCTGTCCCGTTAAAACGCCTTTTTCTGTGACAGGGGAGCAGGCAGACCAGCTGCATGGGCAAGTGGCCAATGCATCACACAGGGCCATGCTTGGGGTTTAATGCTCTGCAGTCATCATATTGAAATTCTTAGTAACTTTACCTTTGAATTTGTGTTTTGTAAGCAATGCCTATTGGGACTTTGAATGAGATGGGAAGTTGGACTCTTAGCTCACGAATTTCGGGCTGCTGGCTCCTCCTTCATCTCTGCCCAGTGAGCACTGTGACCCTCAGCAGGCAGTGACCTGGGCAAGGACGTGGAGAGAGGAAGGGTTGGGGGCACAGCCAGGGACCGAGTCACAGGATGAAACCCCCTATCCCCGCCCTCAATACACACCGGGCGGGCCTGTGAGGGTCTGCATTTGCTGTGTGAGAATCCTTGTACCCTAGGGAGTGCAACGTTAAAGGGCAAATATAAGACACCCTAACAAGTGTAAAGCAATTCCACAGAAGAAAGGAAAAGGCTTTTTGCCTGCTTTTTGAACAAGGGGCTCCCCGTTTGCATTCTGCCCTGGGCCACACAAATTCTGTAGCTGGCACTGGCTGCAGGGCAGCCTACTTGAAATGACGACACTACTTCCCCACCCGGCCTGCTCAGGGCCCTTCAGCTATGGACTGCCACAAATAGAGGAGCTGGGCTGATTTTTTAGGGGAAAGCTTCTAGCCACTCTAGGCAAAAGATCTGGCGCATCCACCCTGCCCAGCAGTACCAGACATGGGAGCATCGGTAATGAAAATCTGGAATGTAGGGCTGACTTGCTCTCCAGAGCATTACGTATACCAGGAAGGAAATAAGGAAAGTTCTGCTTCATGAGATTCTTCTGGTGGCAGATCTTCCTCTTCTTTGACTTCCTCTTTAGTGTGGAATTGGGGGTGTTAGTCCCAGTTTGGTGTTTTGAAGGAAGTCATGACAACAGCCACGTCCGTAGAGTAGTAAAATGCATCAAGCTCACTTTCAATACCTTGCTTTTCCTTCCAGATTGAGTGTTTCTAGTCAGACCACAATCCAGCTGTAACAAAATAGCCAATGAGTGGACCCCGGTTTGCCCGGCCGATCAGAAATGAGTGGTGCCTCTTTGATTTGTCAGTTCTTTGCCTCCAGCTTTCTCCACACAAGTTCAAGTCAGCTCTAAACGCTTACTAAAAGGGCAGGAGCAGATATGAGCACATCTTAGGAAATGTGCTCTATAAATCTGTTAAACTCTTAGATTTAGAAGTAAAACTCAACTCGGAAAGTTCGGTCCCATGAATAAGGGTGTGATAGAAATTTGGGACTCATCCTTGACTCCCTGAGTTGGAGAATGAACTGGCAGAAGTTTGTCCACCTCTGTGTTCATGAGGAGGGAAGTGCTTTTCCTTCTGCCCCACGGGAGGGCCTCCCACCCAGCCCTCCTCCAGGAGGAAGCACTGCCATCTTCCCAGGCAGTGGCTGGGAAAGGAGGAGGCCTGCGCACCAAACTGGCGTCGCCGGGGAGTGTGAGACTTTGGGCACATCGTGTAACCGGCTGGATTTGCCAGTGTTTTCCCTGCTCTAGTGACGTATCTGCACGTGCCTTTTAATGAAGAGGAGAGCGTTGTGCACATGCTGTGACGTGTGAGAGCATGGTCACACATTTTACCCTTTGTTCCTTCTCTGAGCATGGCAGAGAAGAGCTGGAGCTGACAGGTTTTTTGGCAATGTGAAAGCTAAGTCCTTCCTGAGCTGAGTATGGGCTGTGCATCTGGGCAGACTTAGGGAGAAAACAGGATTATCACACTTTTGTACAAAGGAAACCAGCTCTTTTCCTCAGTGTTTGGGGAAACCAGACTCACCATGACTGGTCATATTTGCTAGCCTGCCCCTTGGCTCATCGGGCATCTGGGTTTTGAAGTTCAAAGAACTACAAAGGCCAGGCAGGTAAGGATCAGACTACGATAATCAAGGGGAATGCAGAGCGCTTGCCCCATTAAAGGGGACAAGAGACGGCTGCCACAGGGGGACGTGAGTCCAGAGTGGCCAGATCTTTCGAGTTTTTCTTAAGACCTGAAAATCTGGACTTTGAAAATTTAAGATATCCAAAATTTTAAATAATGGCAACAAAAACAAATTTAAAGCTCAGTGTAACCTAAAATGAGATTGGTTAGCAGGTTAATGACGGAAACGCCAGTTAGGGCAGCGAGATAACGACAACCCAGTCCCGTGGAGCGCTGGGAGAAAGCAACTCCCAGAGTGTCCGCATCCAGGGCACCTACCTCCTGCCTCAGGGTCTACTCTTCTGTCCCTCCCCCGCCCTTGGGCCTGCGGAGATTTCCTATTTACGGGAAAAGGAGGTAAGAAGCCTTACTCCTGTAATCCAGTTCTTGTCCTGTAGCCATTATTGTGGCCAGTTCTGGTCTACCCCTATACAGCCCGGATTTTGAAACTCAAAAGCCTGAAAAACATTGTTCCCCCTTCTGCATTCTCCTTCCCTGGGGCAATGAAAAAGGCTCAGCTAACCTAACGAGGGGAGGGAACCAAGGGTGAGCAGGTCCACCAGCTAACCAGCCCCCAGCCCGGGGGTTACACTGGAGGAAGGAACTTCTCACACACCCAGCCTCAGAGGCCGGTGTGCTGGAGAAGGTAGAACTAGCTTGGTACAGCTGGGCACGTGGCAGGAGAGGGCACCGGAAAAGCAGACGAAACAGGACTTAACGTGAAAAAAATTGAATTGGCTCAGATATGCGATTACTTGTGTGTTATTATGTAAGGATGGTCTTGTGTAATTCATCATCTATGCACTTTAAGGTGACAAAAAGGGCCTCAGCAACCATGATCCGGAAGCCATCCATGCCCATCCTAATTTGGGTGGTTTTGACTTCTACAAAGCTGCTACTTGCGGAACTCATGTGAGGGCATTACGTAGCCCCAGACTCCGTGGAGAGGTGTGCCGCAGTTGTCACCAAGCCTTCCTGCTATTCCGGGATGACCCCTGCCTTCTGCCTGACTGCTCACCACTCCAGTTCCCCCCTCTATTTCCCCGGGCTCTCCGAAACTCCTCTCGTTCCCCAGTGGTCCTCCCAACTCCATGTCTTCACTGTACTTGGGCTGACCCGAGGACCCTGTTCTGCTGTCTGCCTGCTCAAGCAGAAATCCCCGATTTCAGTGTTGGGCTGGGGTTGGGGTCTTCCAGGGTGCTGCCGCTGGGCCGTTACTCCCTTTTTGTTTCTAATATACTGGAACCTCCTTGGGGTTCTCACTGTCCACCCACTCCCCCCGTGTCCCCGTGTCGCTGAGGGCTTTAGCCTCTCTCTCTGGGTCTTCTTGTGTACTCCATCATCCTAAGCAGCTAAATGCCGTTGCAGCTGATCTAAGCCACACCCTGGCTGCAGAGTCCCACAGTGACTGTGCCCTCAGTGACGTTCTCCCTCCTCCTCAGCACACTCCCAGGGGCACAGCTGGGACCTGCCATCATCAGGAAGTGTATGTCCTCGGAAATCTCAGTCTGTCACCATCACCTTCCAGCTTATTTGCTCAAGTCTCCCACTGCAATCGTTCCTGCCTCCATGAGACCTCCGCACGCCTCCACATCCCTGAACCCCCTTCCAGCTTTGCTTCTTCTGTACTTAGCATAGAGCCCATACTTGTTCCCTCAGTGCCCTAAAACTATTACTAAATCTAGTGTGCCCCTCTTGCTTGTCCTGCCAGGCAAAGGCCCTCAGACTTACTCATGTCTGTGCCTGCGTAGATCATTGTTACTGGCGAACATGGCACAACTGGACATTTGGGCTCTAACTTGGTGTTCTCCGACCCTAGATGGGGCCCTCAACACTTCCCAGCAGTTTTACCAGGCTTTTCTAGACCTTCCTGCCACTTTCACAATCACAGTTTCATTTCCTCTTCTGAGAGCTTTGTGCTGCACAGCTCTCGCTCCCCAGAGAAGCGGCGTGGCACACGAGACCGATCAATTGCATTTGCACCCGCCCGCTCCTCCCAGGCGCGGTACCCGGTCAGTGCACAGTCTCTCCTCTAACCATAGCCAATCCCGCTACATGGCCTGGATCTCATCCCCACCTACCTAAGCAGGGTCCTTCCTTTACGTAAACCTTCTCCTTCCCAAATTTTCAACCTTTTCCTCACACATGGATTCTTCCCTTTAGCCCTCAAATATGTTAGAATGTTCCATTAGAAACAAAGCCAAGCAAATCAAACTTCCTTTAACTCCACACATCCCCCCAATTCTCACTACTATATCTACTCTCCGTTCACAGCGAAACTTTTAAATTTAAGTGCTCCGCGTAGGCACAGCCCCGCGCTTGGGGTCTTGCCTTCTTGCCGCCCGGCTTCCTACTTCTCTTTGCCGACACCGCTCGTTTTATCCGGTGTGAGTTATCTGCCTTCAGCGGGCCTGACCTCTCAGCAGCATTCGATAAAGTTATCCATATCTTCCTTCTCAAAACACTCTCTCCTCTGAACTGTGGTGGTAAAAATACCGTTGTGGTCTTTATATCTTATTGTTCTTTCTTGGGATCTTTTGCCTGTTCTTCCTCCTCCTGAATTCTAAATCGGTGAATTTTGGGAGCTCCTCTCAACATTGCACTCTCCCTTGCGAATTTCAGCTTCTTCAAAGCCTTAAATGCCATCTCCAGCCTGCTTTAATCCTTCCCGAATTCTTGCCTTTTCTAGCACAGAACCGTACTTAAGTACTTATTTGGGTGATTATCTGTATATTGTTTCCTTACTAGAACTGTAAGAAAGCTCCATGAAGGGTAGATGAATCCATGTTTATATTCCACTCCCATAATCCACTGGGTCAGCCTGCAAAGAAGTGACCAAGGTTCAATATCACCTTTTAGTCGATGGGCCCATCCTCTGCCACCAGAGGAGAAAGCAAACATCCGCCTTCGTCAGATCAGCTAATAGTTTGAACTTGTCACTGCAGTCTTTTCTCCAGATCTAAGCTACAATTATCTTTTCTGTATCACAGAACAGGAAGTCCAAATATTTTCTTTTGCCAAAAATGGAGGGTTCCTGTATTAATAAAACTGAAACTAGCATTGAGGGGGTAAGGGGACTTTCAAATTTTTAAGCAGAGGTATGATATGTTGAGGCGTATATTTTGGAAAGCTGTCTGTCAGCAGTAAGTGGGAGGAGGAATTAGTGGAAGGCAAGAATAGAGGCAGGGGCATTTGCGTAATTCTGTTCCAGGAGAGAGATGATGAAAGCCTTAGCTCCTAGGTGGCGTTGAAAATAAAGAGGAAGAGGGAGAGGTGAGACTTTGAGATAAAGTAACAACTGGCTATGAGGGTGGGATGGGGGGCAGTGGGAGACTGCCCAGAAACAGAGGACTCTGGTACTTGATCCACCACCCCTTTCTGCTGTTCTCTCTCCCTGGAAGGACCCGCCCCTACGTATGTCTCCTTGGAATGCTATTCCTTCACTATGATCTCTATGCGACTCTCTTGATTACTCCAGGGAGGATCACTCTTTTCCTCTCGTTCCCCTCACAACACGTTTGTTCAAATGATCAATATTATAGCCAATTGTATATAACACACGTTCATGTGGCTGACTGTATCAAGGCATTGTGCCATCCATGATGACATACTTCAAACTAGAACAGTTAAAAAACAACAACCATAAATGGAAAGAAGCACATTTACTGTATTTCCTTGACTTATAATTAGCCAAAGCATCATCTCATTTTTTTTTAAACAATCTTCTGGTGAGGCATATTAATAATGCTAATTACTTATCTCTCTGATAAGGTTTATATAAAGATGTTGGGTGATCCTGGCCTGCTCTCCTTCCTTTGGTTTTGCAGTAAATAATCTCTGAGACACTACCCCTGAGCTTCTAAATGACTCTTAAATCCTGAAAACCCATAATAAACTCACTCCAGCTCAGCTGGTTCCAATTAACCTCTTTGCAAGCTATGGGTGTATGCATGTTTTAGCAATGTAGCCTTTGAAAGGGACCAGGCATTTTTAGTCATATGAACACATGTTATAACATAGTCTAATTCATATATGCACTGAGGTTGGCTTACACAGATTTCTTCATATTTAATGCTTTTCCTAAAAATTTCAAACATTCACTAGGGCTTCAGCAGCCCTTTAGAACCAATGCCTTCTGTGAAAACACTCAAAATTATATCTGAATTCATGTCTTATGCTATCACCAAGAGTACTCTGCTATCAAGTTCCAACGGAATCCTAATGATTCAATAAGGCTAGAAAAGATAGTCTCTGATTCCCATCACCCTCCTCTGATCAGGGACAATCCCTTTGCTGTTTCACCTTCATAATTTGCATACCCATTTCCTGTGGAGTTGATCACATAAAGCCTTGCTATTTTTATTTGTATTTACATCTTTCGAACTGTATCATAAGCTTCTTCGAGGGAGGGACAATATTCTCTTAGTGTCCTTCCTAACTGCTCCCCACCCCCACCACACTCATTCTGAAATACTAAACCCATGCCTTGCACTTAGTTGGAGTTCAGGATTCTAGAAAAGTTAATGACTGAATGGAACATAAACGGGATTTGGGTCATTTTCCCCAAGAAATGCATCACCTGCCTTTGCCCACATTGAAAGCCCTAAGCCTCTCCCTGCCCACTCCTACTGGCTCCCCAGAGTTTCTCCCCATCTGTCTTACCATTTCCCTCTGCCGCTAAAATGCTCTCCAATCTGCTACAACCCTGGCACCTGCACCATCACTCCCTTTTTTGACTCATTTTTAAAGTTGTTTAATCAGTCTAGTTCAGGGGTTAGCACCCTTCCATTTGGAGAACTGTCCTATGACTGCTGGTTTCTCCAGTCCTGATAATACTGTCCCCACCGCCCAGCCCATGGCAGCTCTGCAAGAAAGAAAGCCTTATGACGTCCATCTCAGCAGAGGAGCTCGTTGTCTCGGGACCAAAAGCCCTGTGCAGTATTCAGTTCACCCCTAAAAATCTCTCTTAAAATTGAAGAACACGATGTGGTCTCTCTCTAGATTCTTTCCTTATATCATCATTTTTTGCCCATAGCCGAAATCTAGCAGCTTTCTCCAATTATTCCTAAACTTACGTGTTTTCCAGAAACTGATGCTTGTGTTATGCTAACACCATTAATTTTATGCAAAAAAATTTGTTTTTGCTTCAGTGATTACTTGACAAATGTTTCTCTGGTAATAGTAATCGTAAATCCTAACTCTGCCTACCATAATTCTCTGGGATTTTTTACTACCCACCTCTCCCCTACCGATCACATCATCCTCTGGATGGGAGGTGGGCAGGGATCATTAGCCCCATTTTACAGATGCACAATCTGTGGCTGGGATTTTGTGATTTTCCATAACTGCCAGGCTTATAAATGGCGATGGTGGGTGGAGGTGAAGGTACCTAACCCATAGCTTCCTAAGACTTTCCAATTTTCTCAAGCTTTTGTCACTTTTGTTGGATGCATCATTCACTGCAGCCAACTTTGGTTCCTTGGACATTTAGTCATCCACTTAAGATGCCTCCCTTAATGTTTTGGATTTAAATTTTTTGCACTGAATAAACATTTTAAAGAGAAAAACCACTCTTACAGTCCTGCTAGTTTCTGTAAACCTTTGTAACAATTCCAGAAGGCCCTACCTTCTCATGGCAGGCAGCCAACAGATAGGTATGTATTGAGCACCAGCTTAGCTGGACACGGGGAGACCGGTGCAGGCTGGGAGCTGGTAGGGGAGGGGTGAACAAAGGAGTGGGAGAGGCTGAGATCCAATCCAAGCTCCACTGTAGGTATGCCTTTGGCTAAGTTTGTCTTCCCAGAGATGCAGGCTTTTTCAAATCACACCAATGAACTGCATAGGCTAGTAGGGGTCTAGCTGGGAGTGGGGTGGGGGAGAGAAGCAGGCTAATTTATAGTCTAACCTGAGATTCAACCCAGATGCTTAAAAGCAGTGGGGTTACATTGGAATAAAGACATGCTAGAAATGGTACCAAGGATGTACACCAAGTGCACACTGTGTTTGGGGGCAATAAGGGAAAACAAAAGCAGGAGAGGTGACTGTGGGCTGGGGATGTCTGCAAAGCTTTGTGGACAAGACGCAGTGATTTGGAAAGCATGCAGTCTTAGCAAATGAAGGAAAACACAGTCTTATCCCCTATGTGTTCTATCTAGTCTCTGCTCAAGGAGCCTCCAGTCCTTTGTAAGTGGGAAGTGAGAGCTACCCAGTACAAAGGAGAGGAGAGAGAAGAAAGTAAGAGGCAGTCAAGAGGATAAGAGTATGCCACAGTAACTGAGTGAATGTGGGCAAGCTACTGCTAGTTCTTAGACTTCAATATTAGTAGTACCTACCTCCTAGACATGGTATAAGGATTAAATGAGAATATATCTATAAAGTGCTTAGAACCATGCCTGGTACACAGTAAGTGCTCAGTAAGTGTTAGCTATTATTATGATCACACAGGCATGTAGTTATATACATGTGTGTAGTCACTGCTATGTACACATATGCACACACAAAATGCCTATTGTGATCTACAAGTAGTATTAGTACCCATAGATTAAGAGTTGTATATATATCTAAAAGACACCATGAAATGTCAGAGAAAGATGTCTTGACCTTCATGTATTAATGCAGGTTTTACATGATTCACCACTTTGGGATAACATTTAGAGGAAAATAATTGCATTAAAAATGGTTGGGGCTGACCTTGGTTCCCTGGGCTCAGGCACTGGCACACAGTGTCCAAGAAGTCAAGGCTTATTTGGGTTCCTCACGTCATAGGATGGAGGCAAAGCTCCGGTTGGCTGCCAACCCAAGAGCCGATAGTCTTTTGAGCTGTACCCTTCTCAGGGTGGCTTGTGGTTCAGACCCTGGGGTTCTCAGGAGACCAGTTACATTGCTAAGGGAAATTTCTCACCTTTAAGAGAATCACCACCGGCTCTGTCCTGCCCCGGGTGGAAGGGCACACAGAGGTCTTCGATTATGTCTAGCCTCAAAGTTGTAGGAAGTTGGGGCCATCACCTCAAGTTCTATACTTGATGAAACTGAGACTCTTGGGCAAGTTACTTAATCTCTCCAAGCTGTATCTGTAAAGTGGATATAAGAATAAAATCTTCATAGGACTGGTCGTGAGGTTTAGCTATAATAAGGTGAAGTTTGACGTTGAATAAAAGGTAGTGTTGATACTGTAGGCAGAGAGAAGAAGGTGACAGACAGCTGCGGAAAGCACACTTGAAACTCACATATAATTAAGATGACCATAAATTTATTGTTCAAACCAGGGTACTTTTGAGACTAAAGTGAGTGCTATTAATAGTGGCGCCAGGACAACAGGAACAGTCTTGGGTCTTGGGTAAACCAGTCCCTGATTCTCTACCCACTGCCCACGGCTCATCCCCAAGGCCAAGCTGTCTGACTACACCTCTTTCTTCAAAATGCAGTGAAAAATTCTCAGTGAAATTTTTTCTCTTTCTTGATGTCTTTGTTTGGAAAGATATTTACCATCAAGATTAGCTATCATTTACTGGGGAATAAATTATGTGTCAGACATTGTACTCAGGGCTTTAAGGAAATGAGCTCTAAAATCCTCAGCGCCATGGGAGGTAGGTGAGGCTGCCATTGCACAGCTGCGGAACCTGAGGCTCAGGGTGGTAAGGGACTTGCCCAACCAAGGTTGCCAGCCTGTGAAATGGTATACTGGGGCTTTGCCACATAGGCTAAAGCCTTACTACCTTTACAGGATCAGAATGTTTAGAGGTGAGCCCAAAATAATTTGGGACCCTCTCTCCTACTCCTCAGCTGCTGGATTTAGGGGGTGGGCGCCAAGGTGCACATCTTCCTCCCATGTATACACGGATTCCCAAACACACAGGTCAGAGAACTGGGCTGAATAACCATTGGCTGTTGTTCTCTGATCATTATAAAAATGGGAAATTCATAAATATAGGTTATTAAACTTGCTTCTGGTTTAATAACCCATAAATGGAATCTTATTAATGGAATCTTATATCGTTTTCATAAGATCAAAGGATTGTGTAGGTAAGCTGGCAGCAGATTTTATCCTTATCTTTATGGATATTCCTGGGGTGGGAGGTGTAGAGCATTATCTCTAGACTCCATCCTCTTTATCAGGAAGCTGTGCAGAGATACTTCTTTCAAGAATGCTCACCTCTAATTCTGGTGATACAGAAGAACTGCCTTACCCATAAGCATCTGTTGGTGGAAAACATTAACTATTGAATGTCTGGTTCCATGTGAGTAACACTGGGGCTCCCATAAAACTGGGAAATGCTACTCAGAATTCAACAGAACTGTCTGGGAAACTCTCATTTCTGGGGCCATAATCTCCAGGAGGATAGTTTGTAGGGTGTAGGAAAATGACTGCTTCCCGCGGCACTGGCCTGAGTGTACAAAGAGCTCTTTGGCAAACACATAACTCATCCATCATTTCAGAGCCTGTTACCTCCAGAAGTAACCTCATTACCTGAATCACGTCCTAGCAAGTAGAAGGTTTCCTCCACACTCACTGGCTGATTTCTTAGGACCTCCTGCATGGTTTCCACGCAGTGGGTTAAGTAGGTTTCTAAACTTTCAATAGCGGCATTGATGACAGTTCTTTCCTCACCCCTCACTTGCAAGCGTAACAAACTGACCATAAAATCTAATTTCAAATACTCTGTTGAGTAAAGATTCCTTTGAGTTACTCTAACTGGATTTTTATGGCAACAAGCATCCTCCTTTGTGTCCCATGTCCTGAGTGGCTTTAATGGGAAATGGCGGAATCAATTCAGGTGAGCCCACCTGCATATGGGGCTCGTCCCCACTTCATTTCTCTGACAGGTCTAGAAACCATGCAGGAATTTACAGTCCAGGTGTTCCAGATACCCTCAGCGCACGTGGTGTCTGCTCCAAATTACTAAAATAATGCCTGCCTGATTTGAAGAGGGCGTTTTCCCCGTCTGGTAAGAGCACTGTTTTCTTAATACATACTGTTCCTGCTCCCCAGCGAAAGTCACTCCGTTGCTGTCCCTTCTCCAGGAAAACACCTACTATTTTTCATACTCAGCTTAAGGGGGCACCTAACCTTATCTGGAATAGGTTTTCTGCTACCTTCTTCCATAGCACCCGGCCTGCTCCCTTTGACAAGCCTTGTCTCATTTTTATACTTACTAATTTAAGGCCTGCCTTCACCACTGGGTCATGAGCTCTATGGACAGGACATGATCCTCCCGTGCCCATCACCTGTCATAGCATGCCGCACAGAAGGCCTTCAATGAAAGAGTAGAGGACTTCGCTGGAGAGTCTCTTCCACTGGCTATGGCAGTTCAGGGCCTTGCAGGTCCAACCCTGAAATGCTTCCCTGAGGCTGGAGATGTTTTCTCTCTTTCAAGGATTTTATTTTCAGTTTCAAGCACTGTTCATTTCTGTTTTGCTCCTAAACCCCAGGAGAGTTAGAAGGAGCTTTGGGCAAAATTATGCCTGCCATTTGTATTATATCACGTTACAGTTTATATTGATATTTCATCTAAATTATCTCAAGGCAAGGAAGGTTCTATTTATCTCCATTTTACTGACAAGGAAACTAAAGGCTCAGAGTGGTGTGGTGACTTGCCTGAAGTCACACCATATGGGGCAGAGCTTCAAAATAAATTATTCTCTAGTATAATACAAACGGATTAGCAATGTCATTAAAAACTATATAACAAGGCCAATTATGTCTGACTTTCAAGATCTAGTTGGTCACAGATCATTCAGAGCCCTTTTCAAACTGTTTCTAATACATGTTAAGGATTTAGCCATTGCTTCTTTGCAAGTTACCCTGCCTTGTAGAAATTTTGATTATTTTGTAAAAGTATTTTTTTCAGTTAAGAGTTGACACTCAGTATTATGTTAGTTTCAGGTGTACAGCATAGCGGTTAGACATTTTGATGCAGTGATCCCCCTGATTAGTCTAGTGCCCACCTGGCACTATACATGGTTGTTGCAATATTCAACAGACTCATTTTAAACCTTGAGGAGTGTAGACCAGTGGTTTTCAACTGTTGGTCAGTGGACTGGGCCTTGTCTGTCAGAAATTTCCTGCTGGTCTGTGAAATATTTTTATAGTCTCACAATGTATTTATAAGAGACAAATTTACTTCAGTGTGATTGAAACTATTTCAAGGACCAGCAGGAAATTTCTGGCGTACCAGACCCAGTCCATGGACCAGCAGTTGAAAACCATGGGTTTAGATAAAACTGTTGAAGAGCAAGTTGATAAATGCACACTTTTCCAACTCAAAATTAATTACAAAGCTACAATAATCCAGAGTCTGCCCTTTACATATCCCAGTTCATTATCTATAAAATCAACACATCCAACCAAGAGCAGCAGCTAGAGGACAAAGGAGATACCTGACTGGAGCCTGGCTCGAGGCTTGCAGAACAATGAGCACCCACAGGCATTTATGTTGGTAGCCTCCAAGGAGCTGAACGTGCTGAGGATCCAGGCTTTGCTGGTATGGCTGCCTGTGCTGGCCATGCTGCTCTGATCAGTGCCTGAACCACTTCATGCAGGCTTGGTACTGCCTGCAGTACAAATCACACTGCAGGGCCTTCAAGCAGCTGTTGCTATGGTACCTGCCAAACATGCTTGTTGTGCATGCAGTTCAAGCACTTCTACTTCTGCAGTTTCATCAGGTGTGACAACATTAGGGACTTGCTGGAATTCCCTGTTTGGAGTCTGTGCCTGAGAAAGTTCTGCATTGGTCAGAAAGAGGAGCAATTGCCCAGCTCTGCCCTGTATGCTGTCATCACTATGGAGTCATGATTATGGCCACTACATCTCCTGTGCACGCCTGTCCAATGACCGCAGCAGCCAGTGCAGCGATGTGGGCGGGCACTTATTTGATGATAGCATGGTGACAACAGTAGAGGAGAGCCAGGTCATGAGGAGTTATGCCTTATGGTGTCTATGTGCTCTTTCTAGTCTCACTGGGCTAAATTCAAGGTGTTAGTAGGCTGATCATATGTACCATTTGAAACAGGACAGTACTGTTGTTTTCTGTCCCACAGAAAATAGTATGTCTGGTCCACAGAAAATGGTATGTTTGGTCAGCCTAGCACTCAGGCATGTTTCCAGGTTATAAGAGCTTATCACAGAAGCATTGGGTACAGATAAGTAATAAAATCTTTTACATATTTATGCAAGCAATTAAATGCCGGTAAGTTTTCTGAGTCGGCAAATTAAAAATCCAGAGACAAATAGGCTCCTGCAATTATGTGCTAGTGACAAAGTATCCAGATTCAAATTCTCTGTGCAAAGCAATTCAATTTCACAGACACAAATACTTTTCTAAAAATGTATTGGGTGATAGTGGTTAATAAAATTATATAGGTTGCAAGTGTACAATTCTATAATATGTCATCTATATATTGCATTGTTTGTTCACCACCCAAAGTCTCCTGTCATCATATATTTGACCCCTTTTACCCTCTTCTACCTTCTCCCAAACTCCTTACCCTTTGGTAATCACTAAACTGTTGTCTGCTTCTATGAGTTTTTGCTGTTTGTCTTGTTAATGAATTAGAAGAATCAACATAGTTTAAATTTCAATGGCCATATTACCCAAAGCAATATACAGATTTAACGCAATCCCCATAGAAATACAAATGGCATTTTTAAAAGAAATACCAAAAAAAAAACCCCAAAAAACCAGATTTGTATGGAATCACAAAAGACCCCAAATGGCGAAAGCAATCTTATGAAAAAAGAACAAGGCTGGATACATCACACTCCCAGACTTCAATTTATGCTACAAAGCAACAATAATCAAAACAGCATGGTATTCTCAGAAAAATAGGCACACAGACCAATGGAACAATTGAAAACCCAGAAATAAACCCACATATATTATGGGCAGATAATTTTCAACAAAGAAGTCAAAAGTATACAATGAAGGATAGCATCTTCAATAAATGGTGTTGAGAAAAATTGGAAAGCCACATGCAAAAGAATGAAACTAGACTGCTATTTGTCGTCATACACCAAAATTAACTCCAAATGGATCAAAGACCTAATGTAAAACCTGAAACAATAAGCTGCATAGAAGAAAACATAGGTACTAAACTTATGAATCTTTCTTAGAGAAGATTTTATGAATTTGACATCAAAGACCAGGGAAGTAGAAGGAAAAATAAATGAATGGGGGTATATCAAACTAAAAAGCTTCTGCACAGCAAAAGAAACCATCAACAAAGCAAAGAGACGACCAACTGAATGGGAGAAGGTATATGAAAATATGGCTCCAATTAGGGACTAACATCCAAAATAAAGAATTCATACAGCTCAACAACCAAAAGATAATTCAATTAAAAAACAGGCAGAAGACCTAAATGGACAGTTTTCCCAAGAAGACATAGAAATGACCAAGAGATACACGAAAATATGTTCAACTTCCCTAGCAATTAGGGAAATGCAAATCAAAACCACAATGAGATACTTCTTCACAGCTGTTAGAATGGCTGTTATCAACAAGACAAGGAATGACAACAGGTGCTAGAGAGGCTGTGGAGAAAAAGGAACCCTCCTACACTTCTGGTGGGAATGTAAATTGGTGCAGCCACTGTGAAAAACAGTATAGAGGTTCTTCAAAAAATTGAAAATAGAATTACCACATGACTCAGCAATCCCTCTTCTGGGTATCTACCTGAAAAATCTGAAAATATTTATCTGTAAAGATATATGGCTATTTCCAAGTGTTGGCCACTGTGAACAATGCTGCAGTGAACATAGGTGTACAAAGTGTCCTTCAGTAGATGATTCAATAAAGAAGCCGTGATATGTGGACACAATGGAATATTACTCAGCCATAAGAAAAGATGAAATGCTGCCATTTGCAACAACATGGATGGATCTTGAGATTATCATGCTAAGCAAACTGAGAAAAAGTCGAGAACCATGTTTCATTCATGTATGGAATATAAAACTGAAAGCAACAAATGAACAAGTCAAGCGAAAACTCAGATACTCTTTTCTCTTATAATCTTCCTAAGAGAAATTTTTGAAGGCCTAAACAGAGTCACACCACCCACCACACAGGAGGGAGCAGCAGAATGGCAGCCCCTGGGCCATGGCAGTGGTGAGGGGCAGCAGGAATGGCCGTGGTGGGCATGAGTAAGGAGTCACTGGGAGGAGCTCCCCCACAGGCCTGATAATGGCAGATCCTGTGTAGCCCCGCTCGCTGCCTGCTCCCTGCCCCAAATTTTTATTCTTTTATTGAAATTCTCATGCCTGGTCAAAATGTCCCATGTTCTCTACTCCACCCATTCTCTGAGAAACCATTTTTATGTGCCTGTCTTTCTGTTTGTTTCTCTTTCCTCCAGCTGGGTCACTGACCTCCACATCTAACCTACATTTGCTCTTCTGGGTCTCCAAGTATGTATATATCTTTTTATAATTCCCTGAAGCCTCCTATGTTCACCACATCCAACTCTGGAGCCCTCCTTAAGTAAGATCTGGAGTACCTCTGATATCAGTAATAATTGCTTTATTGTCAGGCAGGATCTTTCCTCAGAACCATGTGACTGATAAGCAACTACTACATCGGACATTTACATAACCAAATATGTGATTCTCCTCATTTCAATGCCACCAAAACACCACCAGAGCCCCTTTTTTTGGAATTGCTTTCAGAAATCTGTGGCACTTTGTTTTTAATTTCCTTAGTAAACTTCTATTTCAAGATGGTAGATGAAACACATGCTATAGTCTTTCTTTGTCACCTCCAAATCTCCGAAATTGATATAAAATATATTTTTAAAAAATCCACAATTGAACTATCAAACAAGAAGGGGAGTTTTCCTTGGGCCAGATATTGGAGAAGTATAAAAACTTGATGGGCTCAACCTGACAAAGAAAACAAAATACACACAGGAGAGAAGAGTATCCCTACAAAGGCAGGATGACACCCCATAGGGCTCCACACCTGAAAATAATGGGCTTTAAGAACAGGAGAGAACCAGGGACAACCAGCAGATTGGGCAACTGGCTTAAGGAGTTCCTGTACATATTCCTTCCCCTTACCAAGCAGCAGCTAAAGTGGGGGAAACTATACAAGTAGTTTCTTTGTCCCCAAAGAACTACTGGTATAAAGGGTTGGAGCTGGAGATGCAGAGTACACCCAAACCCAGTAGACTGACTGCTGAGATATTCTCACTTGTGGCATGTTCTATTCACTTGTCACTCTTTCGAAAACAGATTGGAGTACAAACTACAGAGGAACATTCTACCTTTTCTCTTCCTCCTCCAAAAGGTGGGCAAACAGAAGCTGCCAGCTGACTGACAGGAAATTTCAGAAATTTCATTTACAAAAATGAGCACCTAATTCAGACTCATCAAACATTTGGTGAATGCCAACATCATGGGAGTCACAAACAGTAAACAAGAGTTTATACCCGAGGAAAGATACGTACTGATCAATCAAACAAGATTATAGAATACGTTGAATAGCCTCAGAGACACCAGCAGGTATTGCATCCATAAAAAATTAATGGACAGCAGGCATTAATATTTTGGTGTTTGAAATAAAAATTGGAATGGAGGAACTGAAAAGCCAAATAGAAGAGTTTGGAGGTTCAATCAAAGAATTATCTCAGAATGCAGCACAAGATAAAAGAGGTAGGAAATATGAGAGAACAGGTAAGAAACATAAAGGATGGATCCATAAGACCCAATATTTGTCTAACTGGTGTTCTAGGAAGCAAAAATAGAATGGAGAGAAGGCAATATTCAAAGAAATATTAGCAAAGAATATCCCAGAACTGAGGATTGCCTGAATTCTCAGCAGTATACCAGAATCACACACAGTTATCTCAGTGGGGCCAATTCTTTCATCCAATGAAGATAGACTTGATTTGGGAATCAGAAAAAGGTCATTTGAAGACAAGTGTGGTGGAAAAGATGGATAATCAGACTCAGTTCTTGTTGACAATGAGATGTAAATTAAATTTGGTCTAAATTTAAAATATATTTTCAAGTCTCATAAATTTATTCTGAAGATGCCTGGCTCTAGCACCCACATAGACCATTTAGCTACACAGAGTAGATTTTTCTATTTTCTCAAAACTTTCTGTAGTTTCCTTATATAGGAGTACACGTATGAGGTCTGACAATTAAGTTCACGAACTTGCCGCCGTGCACTTACGTTGGCAGCACTGTTCAAACAACTCAGTAAGGTTTCATAACCTTGGTGTATCTGTGTCTCACAGGTTGTTCTTATTGACGTGTGGTGGTGTCTGGCTGAGTGGCGTTCATTATTATTGTTGCATGATTTTGTGTGCTGTCACAAGAATGTTGGAGCTTGAATTAGAGCAATGGACGAACATTAAATTTCTTGTTAACTTGGTAAGAGTGGAAGTGAAATCAGGGACATGTTAGTCCAAGTTTATGAGGGTAATGCCATGAAGAAAATGGCAGTGTACAAATGGATTAAATGTTTTTCTGAGGGGAGAGAAAGTGCTACTGAGGAAGAGAGGTCAGGGTGGCCAGTAATGAGTAGAACTGATGAAAACATTGCAAAAATTCACCAAATTGAGCATCAAAATCATTGGCTGACTGTGAGAAGCATAGCAGACCAAGTTAACATCGATAGAGAAACAGGAAAATCTTAACTGACAATCTTGGCATGAGAAAGGCGTGTGCAAAAATGGTCCCAAAGGAGCTCACCAATGAACAAAAGCAAAGGAGAGTCCAAGTTTGCCAAGACCTTTTGGAGAGGCAAGATGAAGTTTTGGGCCATGTTATCACTGGTGATGAAACATGGCTGTACCAAAATGACTCTGAAACAAAGCATCAAAGTGCACGATGGAAGTCAGCCAATTCTCCACGACCAAAAAATTCTGTCAGCCCAAATCAAGAGTCAAAATGATGTTGCTAACCCTTTTTGGTATCAGAGGGATTGTTTATTATGAATTTGTACCAAGTGGACGAACAGTCAACCAAGTTTACTATTTGGAAGTGCTGAAAAGGATGCATTGAAAAGACAAAAATGACCTGAACTTTTCACTAACAACTCATGGCTCTTGCATCATGAAAATGCCCCAGCTCACACAACACTGTCTAGTTTTTACCTAGTACACAAATAACTGCATTTTGAAACATCCTCCATACTCACCTGATCTGGCCTCCAGTGACTTTTTTCTTTACCTAAAGATCAAGGAAATATTGAAGACATTTTGATGACATTCAGGACATCAAGGGTAATATGATGACAGCTCTGATGGCCATTCCAGAAAAAGAGTTCCAAAACTGCTTTGAAGAGTGGACTAGGCACTGGCATCAGTGCATAGCTTCCCAAGGGGAGTGCTTCGAAGGTGACCATAGTGATATTCAGCAGTGAGGTATGTAGCACTTTTCCTAGGATGAGTTTCTGAACATAATTGTCAGATCTCGTATGTTAGTTTCCTAGCACAGAAGTACATGAACAAACTAAAAGGGGATCACTAAGAGAACAAGCTTCCATCAGCATCCCCACTTCTACTTACAGCTCACCATTAGATAGTCATGCTCCCCAACATGAATCCAGCTTTTTCAGTCTCATTATCCTTAACCACTTCACTTACTATTACCTCCTTACTCATTCTTCCCTCCAAGCAATTACAAAGCCTCTCCTAAACCCCTACCACATTTCAAGGCCCAGAACAAGTCCCATTTTTCACACAAATCCTTCTTTGGCCACATCTCAATGCTATTAATAATTCTTTGTACGTGTCAATAGCGCCGTGCTTATTAGTTTTTTTCTCCTTTCAGACTGCAAGCTCCCATATTGCTGAAAGAGTGCCAAACATTTCTTTTGTGCCCTCCAAAGAACTGCTCCAGGCACCTGTTAAAATGAAAATATCCCCAGGAGGAAGAACAAGTTGAAAGATTATCCTTGGAGACTAGCTATTTTGGTGAAACGATTTACTCTGACTGGGGAGAAGAAAGTGGGTAGTGAGTACATGTGGGCAAATGACATGGAAAAGGAAGCAGGGGTGAGGGAGGGGTACTGGAGGCAAAAGTCAACTATTCCACGATTGTGTTTAGGCCACCTCAGCTTCTCCCACATGGCAGAAGGGTAATAGAATAACTGACATCCAGGCCACTGAGGGAGCTTAGCTATGACCTTATTCACTGGCAGCCTCAGAGTACCCAAGAGAAGTGTGGTGACCTGCTCCAAAGCACACAGCCTACAGTGGCCCCCAAGGATATTACGCCAGTCCAGAAATTCTGCTTCTCTCAGCCTTTTGTTGGACTGTCCCTGTTACCTATGCTCTCATTAGAGATGGAAGACCACACCTTGTATTGAACTCATCAATATGCTAGTGTGAGAGAATAGAAAGAGTTCGTCCACCTACCACGAACAGAGCGGAGCACTAGACCCAGGAGAACAGGAAGTTAATACTCAAAGGACTGAACTCAATAGTGTGTAGCTTACACATTATATAGGGAAAATCACAAGACCCCGTGGGTTAAGGGTTTGTGGTCTAGCTGGGAGCTGAGTGGTCGGAGGTGAGGTAAGGGTAATGAATCATTTCTTCAGGTCTTGAGGACAGCACTGTCTTTTCTGGCGTCCCTGTCTGGTCTCATGGGAAAGTAGTGGGGCTCAAACTGAAACGTAACTTAGGTCAATTATGTTATCTTTAGCCTGCCAGAGGTGGACCTTGTAACCCCTGGTCAGGTCTAGGCTAGAGTCTCTGCTGCCTTGGGGGTTGCTAATTATTCAGGGGAAAGCCTAGGTCTCTGATGGGTGTGGAGGGAAGGGGTGAGATAAGATATCTAGAGCTAGGATTTAAAAGTAAATCTAATGAAAGTCATAAGGACCCTCGGTTTCACTAGCTACTCTGATAAGTCCCCAATATGCTTTACCTCATTTCTTACAGTTAACCATATCAAGAAAAACAATTATTTCCCCTGTTTTTCTGATAAAAGAAACTGCGGCAGCAATGAATACACCCAGTGACGGGGGTCCATCTGAACACAGAAAAGCAAATGGCATGGGGAGGGGTGCAGGAGCAGTTTAGAGTTTCTCAGTCTATTCCTTTCTCATTCTCTCTCAACCTGCGGTGCCTCTCCCTCAACTTGACACCTTGTAAAATAATGCTTCTCCTTCAAGGCCTGCTTATTAAGCTCTACCCAACCTACCCAAGATAATCACCTTCTCCTCTCTTCCCGTGGTTGTTTATGCCTCTGGCTGAATACTTCAAATTTGACTTGTATTAATGGTCATTTGGATGAGTGTCAAAATTAACTCCTCGAGGACAAGGACCTCATTTTGTTCATTGCTGTACTATAACCTATAACAGTGCCTAGGACATTGCAGATTATTAAATTTTTGGAGTGAATACAGTAGTCTGCACGTGCATGTGCTTTCAAGTAAGATGGGGCTCTCCATGGCAGAAACCCAGAGATCCCATGACCCTTGATGCCCATTGAGGGCTGAAGTGTAGCCATGAACAGTGTCAGTGTGAGGTGTGCCACAGATGGGATTTCAGGGTATCAGGCATGCCCCTCACTCTCCCCTTAACTCTTTCTCATTGGTTCCTTGGCAGCCTAATCTAACACCTTATCCTTAAACCTTCACTCATATTTAGGAACCAGGTAAAATGTAAAATGCCCGAAGGAAATTTTATTCACTTACAACCTGGCCATCACATTCTACTGATCAGTGAAGGTGGTTTTGATCTGGAAAGAGCCTCTTGGACATTGGGAACCTGAGGTGGAAGATGAAGAAAAAAACTGGGCCCAGGGGTTGTTAATTTGGAGCCTGTGGTTGGGCCTCAGCGGGCCCAGAACTCAGAACTGTATTCAAAGCATTGCATGTGGATTCTGGACTGTGTTTCTCCAGAGTGCTGTTCCACAGCTTTCATCACATTCACAGACAGGGTCCAAGGCTCTAAAGAAAATGAGAAGAGCTAGAGAAGATGGCCTAAGCTGGCTGTCCACACCCGAGGCTCCCTGACATGCCAGTTTAGCTCTGGGACCTGGGCCGACACAGGCACCACTGGTTGGCCTAAAGGAATGGTGCAGAAGGAGAGAATGGAGGAAGATGAACAAGGGCAAAGGTACTGGGGCGGGCCGGGAGGGATGCTAAGATAAAGGGTAAGAATGCTGGATATCAAATACAGAGCTAGGAGAGGTCATGTGGCCCAATCCCCTTGTTTTGTAGATAAGTAAAGGAAGTCCAGAGAGGTTAAGTAACCCCAGTGGCTCCCTCGCCAGAGACTGACCTTGCTCTAGGCCATCTCTGTGGCCTCACATCTTGTTCATTAAACAAGCGATAAGCTCACAAGAAGAGACCAGTGATGCTGCTGTTATCTGACTGTTTGGGTGGTGTCTGGGGGCCACTGCACTGCTGGAACTTGGCATTTGTAATCAAAGAATAAGGAAACATTCCTCTGGGAATAAGTGAATGTGGCATTCTTTTTGACGACCCTGGGCCCCCAAAGTTTATTCACTCACTTCATCCACATTTACCTAACACTTAACTGGTTCAAGGTACTCATGGTAGCCACAGAGATAAGCAAGATTTGAGTCTTTGCCTTAAAGGAACTTAAGGTGTGGTAATGACAAAAGACATTCCACTAGAGAGGCAGCTGGGTATTCCTTATAGGAGGCAGTTTCGTTAACTGCCCTTATAAGAGGTAAGTGAGCTGAAACAAGGCCAAATAGGACTTCAGTGTGATAAATCTTGGACACCAAGGCTTAGAAATGGCTCTGGATCCACCCCCACCCCCCGCCCCATCTTTTTTTAAATTGTCAAATTTGTTGAGGTGACAATGGTTGGCAAAAATTACATTAAGTTCCATTAAATTCTATAGTGCATCATCTATGTGTTGCATTATGAGTTCACCACTGAGAGTCAGTTCTCTTTCCTTCACCATATAGTCGGCTCCCCCACCCCTCCCCGCTTACCCACAGGTAACCACTAAACTATTGACTGTGTCCATGAGTTTTGTTTCTTTGTTGCATTCAGTTTTATATTTCACATGAGTGAAGTCATATGGTTCTTGGTTTTTTTCTGTCTGGCTTATTTCACTAAGCATGATGATCTCCAGGTCCATCCATGTTGTTGCAAATGGCAATATTTCATCTTTTCTTATAGCTGAGAAATATTCCATTGTGTATACGTACCACAGCTTCTTTATCCAGTCATCTGTCACAGGGAACTTTGGTTGTTTCCATGACTTGTCCACTGTGAACAGCGCTGCAATGAACATTGGGGTACATAAGTCTTTATGGACTAAGATTTTCAAATTTTGGGGGTAGATCCCCAGAAGGGGGATTGCCAGATCATATGGTATCTCCATTCCCAATTTTCCTCCACACTGTCTTCCACAGTGGTTGTACAGTTTGCACTCCCACCAGCAGTGTGCAAGAGTTCCTTTTTCTCCACACCCTCTCCAGCACTTGTTATTCCTTGTCTTGTTGATAACAGCCATTCTAACAGGTGTGAGGTGATATCTCATTGTGGTTTTGATTTGCATTTCCTTAATAGCTAATAAAATTGAGTATGTTTTCATATATCTGTTGACCATTTATATGTCTTCCTGGGTGAAGTGTTTGTTCAGGTCCTCTGCCCATGTTTTAATTGGATTGTTTGCTTTTTTATGGTTGAGTAGTACTAGTTCTTTATATATTTTGATATTAGTTCCTAGTCAGATGCGTTGTTTGCAAATATTTTCTCCCATTTGGTTGGCTGTCTCTTTGTTGATGGTTTCTTTTGCTGTGCAGAAGCTTTTTAGTTTGATATAGTCCATTCATTTAGTTTTGCTTTTACTTCCCTTGTTTTTGAGGTCTATGAAGTCTTCCCTGAGCCTGAATTGTATAAGTTTAGTATCCATGTTTTCTTCTATACAGGTCATTGTTTCAGGTCTTATGTGGAGGTCTTTAATCCATTTTGAATTAATTTTACTATATGGTAACAGTTCACAGTTCAGATTCATTCTTTTGCAGATGGTTTTCCAATTTTCCCAGCACCATCTACTGAAGAGGCTTTCTTTTCCCCATTGCATATTTTTTGCTCCTTTATCAAAAATTATTTGTCCATATATTTGTAGATTTATTACTGGGTTTTTTATTCTGTTCCATTGGTCTATGTGTCCATTTTTCTGCCAGTACCAAGCTGTTTTGAGTATTGATGCTTTGTAGTATAAATTGAAATTGGGGACCATGATACCTGCAGCCTTATTCTTTTTCTGTAGGACTTTTTGGCTATTTGAGGTCGTTTGTGGTTCCATACAAATTTAATTTTGTTTTACCTATTTCATGAAAGAATTTTAGTGAGATTTTGATGGAAATCGCATTAAATCTGTATATTGCTTCAGGTAATAGGACCATTTTTAACAATGTTAACACATTTTGTACCGCTCATGAGTTTTCGCGTGTTTTGCGCGCCATCTGTTAAGGACCGCTCACGAGTTTTCTCGTTTTTCATGCACCTAAAGTGAATTATGATCTGTAGTTATGTGGTCCCTGGCGTATGTCTTAGAGATTTCTATGAGGTACGCAATGTGTTTTAAGTCTTCTGATCCACGAACACAGAATCTTTCCATTTCTTTGTGTCCTCTTCAATGTCTTTTCAGAGTGTCTTACAGTTTTCAGTGTTTAAGTCCATCATGTTCTTTGTTAATTCCCAGGTACTTTATTCTTTTTGCTGCGATTGTAAAAGGCATTAATTCTCTCATTTCTTTTCCTGAAGATTCATTGTTTGTATACAAAATTGCAATTGATTTTTGTACATTGATTTTGTATCTGCCACTTTATTTATTGTTTCCAATAGTTTTCTGGTGGAGTCTTTGGAATTTTCTATATAAAGGATCATGTCATCTGCAAATAGTGACAAATTGACTTCTTCTCTCCCAATTTGGATGCCTTTTATTTCTTCCTCTTGTCTGATTGTTCTGGCTAGAACTTCCAGTACTATATTGAAAAGCAGTGGCGACACAGGGCAGCTCTGTTTTGTTCCTGATTTGGGGGAAATGGGCTTCAGCTTTTCCCCATTCAGTATATTAGCTGAGGGTTTGTCATATATGGCCTTTATTATGTTGAGGTACTTTCCTTTTATACCCATTTTATTCAGTGTTTTGATCATAAATAGATGTTGTATCTTGTCAAATGCCTTTTTCTGCATCAATTGATATGATCATATGGTTTTTATCTTTTATTTTGTTTATGTGGTGTATCACATTGATTCATTTGTGTATGTTGAACCATCCCTGTTCTCCTGCAATGAATCCCACTTGATCGTGGTGTATAATGTTTTCGATGCATTGTTGTATTCTATTTGTTAATATTTTGTTTAGAATTTTTGCATCTTTTTTTGTCAGAGGTATTGGTCTATAGTTTTGTTTTTGTGTGTTATCCTTACCAAGTTTTGGTGTTAGGGTAATGTTGACCTCACAAAATGAGTGAAGTATTGCCCCATCTTCAATTTTTTGGAATTGTCTGAGAGGATAGGCATTAATTCTTCTTTGAATGCTTGGTAAAACTCATTGGTGAGACCGTCTGGTCTGGGGCTTTTGCCTTTGGGGAGGTTTTGAATGATTGTTTCAATTTCTTTACTATTGATTGGTCTATTTAGATTATCCAGTTCTTCTTGGTTAAGACTACGTAGACTATATGTTTCTAGAAATGTGTCCATGTGTTCTAGATTGTTAAATTTGGTGGCATAAAGCCCTTCATAATATTTTGTCACAATGCTTTGTATTTCTGTGGTATCAGTTGTAATTTCTCCCCTTTCATTTCTAATTTTGGTTATTTGTGTCCTTTCTTTTTGTCCTTTGGTTAGTCTAGTCAGGAGTTTGTCAATTTTATTGATTTTTTAAAAGAACCTGCTTTTTGTTGCATTAATTTTTCCTATTTCTGTTCTCAATTTTGTTTAGCTCTGCTCTAAATTTTATTATTTCTTTCCTTCTGCTGACTTTGAGTTTTTGTCTGTTCTTCTTTTTATAGTTCTTTAAGATGGGATGTTAAGATGTTACCTGTGATTTTTCTTGTTTAAGATAGACCTGTAAAGATATAAATTTCCTTCCCATTACTATTTTCACTGCATCCCAATAATTTTGATACATTGCATTTTCATTGACATTAGTTTCCATGTAGTTTTAATCTCTTATTTCTTCTTTGATCTAGTTATTTTTTAGTAACATGCTATTTAATATCCATGTTTATGTGATTTTTTTCTGCTTTATTTTTGTAGTTGTTCTCCAATTTTAAAGCTTTGTGGTCTGAGAATATACTTAGTATGATTTCTATCTTCTTGAATTTGCTGAGGCATTTTTGTGTCCCAGAATATGGTCTACTCTTCAAAATGTTTGATGTGCACTAGAAAAGAAGTCTTTTTTTGCTCGATGAAGTGTCCTATACATGTCAATTATGTTCAGTTGCTGTAATGTATCATTTAAAGCTGATATTTTATTTATTTTCTGTTTGGATGATCTGTCCATGTCTGTTAAGGGGGTGTTTAGGTCCCCTAAAATGATTGTGTTTTTGTCAGTTTCTCCTTTCGGCTTTGTTAGAAGTTGCTTTGTAAATTTTGGTGCTTCCTGATTGGGGGCATATATATTAATGAGTGTCAAATCTTCTTGTTGTTGTATTGTCGCTTTTATCACACTGTCTCTTATTACCTTTTTTATCCTGAAGTCTGTTTCCTCAGATATCAGTATGGCAACTCCTGCTTTTCTCTGGATGCCAATTACTTGGAGTATTGTTTTCCGCCCTTTCACTCTGAGTGAGTGTTTGTCCTTATGACTGAGTTGTGTCTCTTGGAGACAGCATATGGATGGGTTTTGCTTTTTAATCCAGTCTTCTTGTGCCCTTTTATTGGTGAATTCAGTCCATTTACATTTAGGGTAATGATTGATATATGAGGATTTCCTATGATCATTATTTCCTCCCTTTTTAAATTCTTTTTTGTTGCCCCAACTCTCCTCCACTTATTTCAATTTTTTGTTTCAGGTCAAATAGCCTCCTTCAGTATTTCATAAAATGCTGTCCTTGTACTGGAGAATTCCCTCAGCTTCTGCATGTCTGAAAAGGTCTTTATTCCTCCTTAATATCCAAAGGGTAATTTTTCTAGGTAAATTATTCTTGGCTGGAAGTTTATCTTTTAATATTTTGAATATTTGATTCCACTCCCTCTTGGCTTGTACAGTTTCTGATGAGAAGTCTGAAGATAAACTGATGGGCTTTTCTTTAAAGGTTATAGTATTTTTTTCCCTGGCTGTGTTGAGGAATTCTTTGTCTTTGATTTTTGATATCTCAGTATAATATAGCTTGGAGAAGATCTGCTGGGGTCCAGGTAGCTAGGGGACCTATTTTCTTGAATCTGGGGTTCCAGATCTTTCCATAGGTTTGAAACTTCTTGTCTACTATTTGTTTGAGTAAGCTGTCTGTAGAGTTCTGTTCTGCACCTTCTGCTATTCCTATTATTCTAATGTTGTTCTTTCTAAGGCAGGTAGTTCTTATAGAGTTCTTTCAGTTCTTTGATTTGAAGTCCCTATTTTCTTCTTTCTGTTTTGTTTCCATGTTTCAATCTTCGATATCACTTATTCTTTCCTCCATCTGGTTAGCCCTGTTTCCTGTGGAAGTTAGTTCATTTCTCAGTTCTTTAATTGCATTTTTTATCTCTTGAATTTCTAGTTGATTCTTTTTGATATTTTCAATTTCTTTGTTAAAATGTTCCTTCTGTTCACAGATTTCCTTTCTGACATTATTAATCTGTGCCAACATTCTTTCAGCTCTCTGAGTGTCTTAAGAACTGCATCCATGTATTCTGTGTCACTTAGATCATATATTTCCAGATCTCCAAGTTCCTTTTCTGGAGATTTTTCGTTTTCTTTCTGAGTAGATTTGAATCCTAAGGTACTCGTTGTATTTGATGTGTTTCTTTTTCTGGGCAAAAGGGCTTTTTTCCATGGCAGATATAGAGAGGTCTTTCTTTCTTTTTTTCTCTTCCTAGTATTGCTATAGCATCCTCCAATATTTTTCTCTTGGTTATTTGAACTCCTATTTGTGGGAGAGCTTTCATGCAAGGTAGGCTTCTATTATTTTGATCTAGTTGCCTTGGTCTCATTGTGCCTCCTTTTTGGAAAATGTAGTGGGTGATGGTGTGCTATGCCTCTGAGATCAGTGTGGGGAAAAGCTGCTGTGCCTGTATTTTGGAATTTTCCTGAGCTCTACTGCTGGTTTCCATGGGGTAAGGTTCATTGGAAAGGGCACAGGTTTGTTTGCCTTTTGTTTTTTCCAGCAGGCTGTAGAGCAGGCACTAGGTGGAGTTGTGGGGGTGAGCTTTGGGACAGAGTTAGGGGAAGCAGCTAGGTTCAGTTTCTCTGGTTTCTGCCTGGGTTTGGGGGGGCGCAGTATGTTCTACAGGTGCTTTGTTTCCTGTAGCTATCCTGGTTGCTGACTCTGCTACACTAGTCACGGATGCTCTGGCAGGCTGGCACGGGACAGGCCAGGAGCAGGCTGTGATCATGTCTGTCGAGGGCCAAGTGCATGCTCAGTCTTTCTCCTTTCTCCTGAGCCCACATTTCACCCAGGCCTGGTCAGCGTTTCCATAGCAGCAGTTTCAAACTCACCCAGAGCCAATTTGTCAAAGCACCACGCTGCAGCTAGGGGCCCTATTCTTGCCCAGGGCATTCAGATGCCTTTGTTCAGCCTCTAACCTGCCTCAGGGCATGGCACTCTGGCTGAGGCCCTACTGCACTGCTGCTCCTTTGGGTTTCAACTCACCCACAGTCTCACAGGGTTTCAGCCACTTTTGCTTCCACTCTTGTTGCCACTCAGCCTCCAGCCCACCAGAGATCGTATTGCTCTTTGGCCAGTGTCCCCTGGCTCCCCCCTCATTCCTTTGGTCAGCCCTGGTCAGGTTGCAGTCATAGCCATGTCTCTGCTCTGCTCCCTCCCTCCTCTCCCATTCGCCCCCCTTTCTCTGACCTTCAGGTATTTTCTTGCGATGCATGGATCTCTTAGCTGAGACCATGCCACTCAGGGTTTCCCATGTTGGATCGTGGTTGTTCAATTGTATTTTCCAGGAGAGGTTTCAAGGATCTCCTCTCTTACTGTCAACTTAGGTCCCTCTTGGCTCTGGATCTTGACACAAGAAAAAGATTTAGTGGCTACTCTAGTTGGTGGCATCAATGTTGCCCTAAACAGTTTCGCTTTGGGACCTGCCATGGTTTCTCCCAGAGTCAGAGTCACACACTGCATGTGCCATAGAGAAAGAACATGAAGGCTGAGGCAAGATAGCAAGTCACTGGTACACAGCTCCTGAGCTTTCACTTTAACCCATACCTCAGTGTCCTCAGGTAGAATTCACTTCCTCAGAAAAGGCTCAGGGAGGCTTGGGAAGTGAATGAGGTTACAGAGTTAGTTAGCGATAGAGCTGAGACTTGAACTCAGACTCTTGACCTCAAATCCTGCTCCTGCGATACTATCACTTCTGCCTTTTCCCCCTTCAGGTTAAAATTGGACTGAAAAATCCTTTTACCTTATCCCCTTTGAGGCCAAACAACATGTTAGGTCTTATAGAATTGAACAGCAAAGTGAAGTGGTGGGAAAACTTCTAGAGAAATGACTGCTGCTGCAGAGACAATACCCAGCCTGGCCCTTTCTGCCTCCTCCACGAGACAGGTTCAGCCTGTCTGTGAGAAAAAGTACAGTTTGGTGTCAGGCAGCCCCAACACAATAGAACCCCATGGTGGATCTCTCATCCCACAGACTCCTGAACCTTCACCGCCTGTCTCATGGCCTAAAAGGCCTTTAATGACCAAGATCTAGAAGGCTTTCCAGGTAGTCACTGTTGACTATACTTTTAAACAAACTCTCCTGGGAGAAGATATCAGATACTACCCATTGGGAAGACAATGGATTAGGGACCTCAGGGTCAAGAGGATGCCCTCGGATGGGTAAAGATGAAAAGTGAGATGAAAGGGCATCAAGACCTGCTGGTGATTGGCTAGTGAGCAATTGTGAAGAAAGGAGTATTTCCATAACATGCATTGAAGTCATGGGACCTCAAAGATGAGTACAAAAGCCCCAGACCTGCCCAATCTTCAAGAGTTTTGGATTTGCATTCTTATGTGAAATACAGGGTTTGGCAGCTTGTAGTACCCCAGAGAGGGAAACTTGCCTTCCATGCACTGTCAATAGTTTTCCCTACATGCTAGTGGCTGAGGTCTCTTGGTGGTGCCCTGGAGGGAAGTCCAGGCCAACCACACAATGTTTATCCCCCTGGGTTTCCCTTGTTGGTTCCTATTGTGTCTCTCCTGCTCCAGAAAAAGAAATTCCCAGTGACTCACTTGGTAGGGTTAAGGTTTGTTATACAAATTAAGATATGAACCAGGAGCAAAGGAAATTCAGGGAAGTAAGTATCTTTAGAACTTTGTGAAAACACATGTTTAGGCTGGAATAAGGGATGAATTTGGATGCAAAAGTAAGGGGTAAGTGAAAAATAAGATTTTGAAGTTGAATGAGTAGGTAAATGGTAAGAAGGTTAGAGTGGGAGGGAGGTGAGGAAGAAGTGGATGGATTTGATTTTAGACGTAAGTGTAAAGTGAAATGAGACATCTAAACGGTGATCTTCACTGGGCATTGGGGGTTTCAGATACTGAGTTAAAGGGAGAGGACAGGGCCAAGAAGGGGCCTGGAGGGTGGGGACTCAAACAGCAGTGAGAGCTGAAATCAAGAAAAGTATTGAATTCTCAATACTAGGAACAGGTAGAGAGAAATGGAAGGAACAATGGGAGAAAAGAAAAAGCTTATTATAACACCACAGATGAAAAGATACATGAAGGAGGAATGGCCACATGGGTCCAATTCCACAGGGTGACATGAAGAACAAAGATGAAGGTAAAAAGGTGTGGATTGGGCAGTAGGAAGGTCATATGTAACCTCTGAAAGGCTGAGAGTAGCAGAAACAAAAGGCAGGAATTAAGAGGAAATGGGTAGAAAGGAAGTGGGAACAGTTGGCATGCATTATTTGCTGACTCCTTGCTTAAAGCCCTTCAGTGGCTTCTCATTTCTATTAAGACAAATTCCAACATCTTTAACATGCACAAGGCTTTGCACAAGTGTCCCCTATCACTGTTTCCATCCCCAATGTACCTCACACTTCCTCCCACTCTCTGAGCCTTAGGTCACCAGCCTTCTTTCTGTTCTTTGCTGGTTCTTTTTTTCTGCTTAGCATCATGCTCACTCTCCCCCTATTCTTACCCCTCCCAATCCCCAGTCCCACTCAGCAACCCCTCCCTGGGACAGGACACTCTCTAGCCACAAGCCTTCCTGCCCCCACCCGAAAGTTCTTCCTCACTAGGGAACTGTTTAATAAAGGATTGTACCTCCCCCTCCAAGACCCTGTCTATCAGCCCCTGAGGGCTAAGGTTACATCTGTCCTGCTTTTAGCAGCAGCCCAGAAGGCAGTCCTTTGTGGGGATCCAGATCAAAAGGTGCAGCAGGGAGAACCAAGGTGGTTGGGTCTCATTTCTCCAGGAGTAGGGGTATAAAGAGGAATGGACCAGGTGTGCTGGAGAGAATGAGAAGGAGGGCAGACTTGGCACCCAGGGTGGCTGCATTGCCTCCCCACTGGACAGGTTGGCCCCATGCTGCAAGGTAGAATTTGGTTGGGTCTGCCCAGGCTGGACAGCACTTTTGCAAGGCTAGGGCTTGCCTCCCTACCTTGCAGAGGGTCAAGGCTGTATCAGGGAATCTGGGAACTCTCCCTGGCACTGTGGAGTCTAGGGTGTGTTCTGACTCCAAAGTCTCCAGGATACGTAGGATCTGCTATGTCCCTAAGAGCCTTTGTCCCTACTGGGACAGGGGACTGGGGACGGGGGATATAACATTAACATTTCCTTGCCCTGAGGTTGGTGAGGCATTAAGTGAAGATGCTGAAATACTTGCAGCCCCACCCAGCACAGGAGCACAGGTCTGGCTCATCAGGGGGCTAGAGCCCCTGCTAGGTGCCAGGCCCAGTGTGGGATGTTCCATCAAGTGGAGAGTGGAGGCCACCTTGCAAATAAGTACCTGGAGACCCGGGCATTTTTTATTTTATATTTATTTATTTATTTATTTATTTATTTATTTGTATGTGGGTAGCTCCCTGGCTGGGAATCGAACCCAGGCTGCAGCATTGACAGTGCCACGCCGAAGCCTTAAGCCACTACACCACCAGGGAACTCCCAACCCAGGTATTTGAGATGGCTTTTGAAGGTGCATGGCATTCAAGGGCCATGTGTGTGTATAGGTATGTTTGGGGGGTGAGGGGAGAGTATTCCTGGTACTCAAGACATGTAAGCAACCTCTATGAAGTTCTTGGACCTTCCTATGATTCCTGTACCACTATTCAAAAGCCTCTGTTTAACCTGTCTGTACGGCTCATCAGAATTTCTACTGAACAGGAAAACCAATGTGGAAGGAGGAGAGAATCTTTATTCTGAGGTCTGAAAAGCTAATTTATTTAAAGGGAGCTATTCTGAATAACCCAGGAATGAACATAATTGATTAAAAAGTCCCTGAATATGGGGACCAAATGAATCCCTCAATAGGCAGCAAAATGGCATGATTAAGAGCATGGGCTCTGGAGACAGACTATATATATAAATTTTAATCCCAGCTTTGCAACAAATAAACTGGGTGTCCTAGGGCAAGCTACTTCCCCACACCTCAGTTTTCTTATCTATAAAATAGGGATCCCCATACATGGCTCATACAACTGTTGTGAGAATGAATGGCTTAACATTTATAAAGTGCTTGGAACAATGTCTGACATACAGCCAATGTTCTCTGTGACTATGAGTCTGTTTCTATTTTGTTGTTTATTTTGTGTTTTTAAAATTTCACATATAATCATATGGTATTTGTTTTTCTTTGACTGACTTATTTCACTTAGCATAAAACTCTCTCAGTCCATCCATGTTGTTGCAGATGGCAAGATGTCATTCTTTTTATGATTGAATAATAGTCCATTGTCTATATGTGCCAGTCCTTTATTAATTCACCTATTGATGGACACTTAGGTTGTTTCCATATCTTGGCTATTGTAAATAATGCTGTAATGAACATATAGATGCATATGTTTTTTCAAATTAGTGATTTGGGTTTGTTTGGATAACTACCCAGAAGTGGAATTACTGGGTCCTTCTTTGTCTCTTGTTAGAGCTTTTGTTTTAAAGTTTATTTTGTCTAGTATAAGTATTGCTATTACTAGCTTTTTCTCCCCATTTCTGTTTTTATGAAATATCTTTTTTCATTTCTTTACTTTCAGTCTATGTGTGCCTTTTGGTTTGAAGTGAGTTTCTTGTAGGCAGCATGTTATGGGTCTTCTTTTCTTACCCATTTAGCCAATCCATGTATTTTGATTGGAGCATTTAATTCATTTACATGTAAAGTAATTTTTGATAGTTATGTAGTTATTGCCATTTTATTATTCATATTTCTTTTCTTCTTTTTTTTTAAAGAAGTCTCTTTTAAAGCAACCCAAGTGCCCATCAATAGATGATTAGATAATGAAATTGTGGTGCATATATACAATGGAGTATTACTTGGCCATAAAAAATGAAATCTTACCATTTGCAACAGCATGGATGGACATGGCAGGTATTATGTTATGTAAAATAAGTCAGACTGAGAAAGACAAATATCATATGATCTCATTTACATGTAGAATCTAAAGAACAAAATAAATGAACAAACAAAACAGAAACAGACTCATAGATATAGAAAGAAAACTGATGATTGCCAGAGGAGGGGATCTGGGGAGTTGAGTGAAAAGGTCATGGGATTAAGAAATACAAATTGGTAGTTACAAAATAGTCATGGGGATATAAAGTGCAACACTGAAAACATAGTCAATAATGTTACAACTATATATAGTGCCAGGTGGGTACTAGACTAATTGGGGGGGATCACTGCATAAATTACATAAATGTCTAACCATTATTCTGTACTCCTGAAACTAATATAAAATAATATTAAATGTCAACCGTAACTGAAAATAAAAAATTTTTTAAAGAAATTAAAAAATAAAATAAATAAACATTTTGCTTTGTTATAAAAAAGTCCCTTTTACATTTCTTATAATACTTCTGGTGATAACAAACTCCTTTCTCATCAGGGAAGCTCTTTACATGCATTTCAATTCTAAATAATAACTTTTCCTGGGTAGAGCAATCTTGGTTGTAGGTCTTCACTTTGAATATGTCCTGCCAATTCCTTCTGGCCTGCAATGTTCCTATTCAGAAATCACCTGACAATCTTATGGGAGCTCCCTTGTAAGTAACTAACTGCTTTTCTCTTGTCGCTTTTAAGATTTTCTCTTTCTTTTTAACCTTTGCCATACTAACTATGATGTGTCTTGGTGTGGGCCTGTGCTTCTTGGGCTTGATCTCTATTTCCTTCACCAGGTTAGCAAAGTTTTCCATCTTTATTTCTTCAAGGAGGTTTTCAATTTCTTGCACTCACTCTTCTTCTTCTGGTACCCTTATTATGTGAAAGTTTGTATGCTGATGTTGTTCCAGAGGTCCCTTAATCTATCCTCAATTTTTGGAGGTTTTTTTTTTCTATTTTGATTGGATGATTTCTGCTACCTTATCTTCCAAATTGCTCATTCAGTCCTCTGTCTCATCTAATCTACTGTTGATTCCTTGTAATGTATTCTTCATTTCAGGTATTGTACTCTTCATTTCTGACTGGTTCTTTTTTGTTTTCTATCTCATTTTTATGTTTCCTATCTTTTTGTTGGAGTTCTCACTGAGATAATTGATCATCCTTATTACCAGTGTTTTGAACTCTACATCTGGTAGATTGTTTGTTTCTATTTTGTTTAGTTCTTTTTCTGGAGTTTGGTCCTGCTTTTTTCACTTGGGACATGTTTCTTTGTTTCCTCATTTTGTCAGCCTCTCTGTATTTTTCATATGTATTAAGTAGAATTGCTATGTCTCCCAGTCTTGGTAGAATGGCCTTATGTAGTGTCCTGTGGGGCCCGGTAGTTCAGTTTTCCTGATCACCTGAGCTGGGTGCTCTGGCTCTATCCCTTTTGTGGGTTATGTGTGCCCTCCTATTGTACTTGAGCTTCAACTATTGCTGGCACATCAGTGAGAGTGACTAATCATCAGGCTGATTGGCTGTGAGGTCTGGCTGTGACTACAATGGATAAGCTATGGTGCAGGGGCTGACCTTATGGAGCAGGATTTGCTTTAGAGAGACTCTGCTGCCTGCCAAATCTGCCCTTTGGGTGTATCATTTGTGGAGGTGGTTGGGTGGTGTTCTGGTATGGTCTGAAGCTAGCCATCAGTTTTTTTGGTTCTGAGGCCTCTTGGGAAGTTCTCTGGTGCAGACCAACTTCAGCCACTGCCTATACCCTGCTTGGGGCACTTGGTATGAGCTGCAAAGTGATCTGCAGATGCCACTTGGAGGTGCTTGGAGAGGCTAAGCTGCAAACTGCAGCTGGTTGCCACTAGTACTGAGCTTGGGGCTGCTGAGCAAGAGGTATGGGGCATGTTCAGGCCAGATGCTGCTTGTCTGATGTTTGTGAATCTTTGAGAAATTTTAGGAAAGTCTGCCACATGAGTCAAGATGGCCATTTGCATGGAAAAGCCACTGGAAGTGGCTTGGATGGGCCCACAAGTTGTGTGGGGCAGGGTCAGAGTAATCACCAGGGCAGGGCAAACACACCGTGTTAGCCAGGATGATGGAGACTCAGATATGGTGCTCACCTGCATTTGTAGGATGGGAGTGAGTAACACTCAACGAAGGAACAATGGCTTCTCTTAGTATTTATGTCTGGGAGAAAGCTGCCATCCAGCCATCACGCTGACAGCCAGACAATTCATTTTCTCCCCATATGTTCCTGGCACCTTTCAAGCTACTTGCCCCAGTGCTGGATGGAGCTCAGCACTTAAATCCATGCATAAGCCCTTTAAATGGAATGCCCAGGACTCTAGCCACCCTCTGCCTCTCTAACTCAGCCACACTTTCCACTGGTTTTCACGACCAGAAATTATGGGAACTTCTCTCCCCAGCTCTGGAATCCTGGGCTGGGGAGCCTGGTGTGGGGCTGGGACCCCTCACCTCTCAAGGGGACCTCTGCAGCTAAGATATCCCTTCTGACTTTTAACCAGCACACATGGGTGTGGGATCAGACTGTTCATATCCCTACTCAATCTACCAGCCTCAACACAGCCTCTTCTGTATATCCTTAGTTACAGGACTTCTATTCAACTGGATTTCAGATGATTCTCCATGATGGTTGTTCTGTAGTTTAGTTGTAATTTTGATGTGGTCATGGAAGAAGGTGAGCACAGCCTTTACCTACTCTGCCACCCTGACTAGAAGCCTCCTGTTGGGTCTTTAAATGGTCCTCTTATGACATACTTTTAAAGAAGATAAGAAACTAGACTAATTGGTCCCATGAAACATTTAGACATAGAGGCAATCTTCACTTCACACAGTAGTGAAGGACTACGAAAATGACTAGGAAAGTTGAAATTGTGCCAAAGCAATCTTAAATATCAAATGAAAAAATATGACTGTTCCGCAACCTTTAAAATTTTTGTTGAAATATTGAAAACTCTTACTGTAGGTTTTAAGCATATAGGAAAATGAGAAAAATAGAAAAACTAATATTTAATCCAATGTAATCTAAAACATTAGCTACATTGCAATTCTTAGAGTGTTTTCTTTTTGGTAAGAAAAAGAAACTTGTCGAGAGTATTTGAGCTGTTCTTGCCTTCTTTTCCTTGTATAACTTCGGGTGTTAAAGGGAGCGTCTTTTCTGTGCATTGGTGAGTCATCATACTACTTCATGAATTTGCATCAGCTTCCAATATTTTATCAGTGTGCTTTCAACGTTGTGAAATATCTGAGAGCTTATTCAATGCGGAGTCTTCTGCCAGTGTCACTACCTCTGGGACATCTTCCTCCTTTTTGTCGCAATCACTTAGACGCTTATGTTTTTAACATTGGTTTCAGGTTTCATCAATATAAATAGAAACCTTGAGAGTCCTGGCTGTCAGAAAGTCACAAAGAGCTTACTCAGAATGATACAGATGTCCACTCTGAAAATTAAAAACCTAAAAAACTCAACCTGTTCAAAACAGCGCCTACTCATTGACAAAGAAACCGGATAAAAATGGAAACCCTGTTGAATTTCATATATTTAATTTAATATAGACATTAAACTGCCCATGTGATATGCAGGAATTTTCAGTGCCTTGCACTTGACTGTTAATAATTATTATAATGGTGGAAAAGTAGAATGAATCAAGCAACTGAGTGAATTCAACTATATTGTGAAATTTCTGTTGTTGCCAGAAACGGATCTGACTGGATGGTTAAGATCTCATGTAGATCAGAGGAGAAATATATTTATATGCTCTTTAAGAATATGATGAGAGCTATAGCTTCTTTCTCCTAAAAATTGCAGATGATCAGGTAAAACACTTTATGCAGCATTTTAGGGAGTTCACAGAGCCCCTGAAACCCCCCGAAAAGCCCTAGGTAAGGATCTAGAATTTTATTACTAGATGAAACCCCAGCAGAGTCTATTTCAGAGCCATCACAAGTCCTGCACACTTGAGGCACTTCCCAAGGGAAGGCAAGTCTTAGAGCAGTCATTTGGCACTGGGAACGGCATTGAATGGTTGCTCCGTCCTCACTGTACCAGTCTATTTGGTCTAGGTCTCTTCGACAAACCAGCATCTCTGAAATTCTCCTCTGAAAGTATAGGTATAAAAAGACCTTACTAGGAAAACAGACACAACATTACGTGGTTAAAAAACATAACAGAACCAGCACATCAAACTGAAAATTGTCTTACACAGGAGGTTGGCTACTGTGAGGGGTGAGGTTGCTGAGTGGCACCTGAATCTATCGCTGGTGACATTCTACTCTGTCTGTCCTTCCTTTTCTTCCTCTTCCCCCATTCCTTGTCTTTCTCTTCTCCCTCTATTCTTCCTCGCCTACTACTTCTGACATCGGGTACTACTTAATACAGCCCATGAGATTTTATGCCTCGCTGGTCCCAAGTGAGTCACATTGAATTCAAAAGACAATCTAATGGGAGGATCTGAGGATGCCTCACTGATGCTCAAGGAGCACATTCTTGCTGGAGAAGCTTATTCTCTAGGGGGAGTAATTTTGAGCAAGGAAAAAGGTTGGAGTTTTTTTTTTTTTTTAACTGATTTGGCTTCAAGGGAAAAAGATCACCTAAATAAAAATCTGCTGATGAAGTCACTTCTGGAATGAGCTTCATTTTCTTGTATTTTGGTAAGAAATTTGACTTTCAGTTGGGAATTCAGTCACTCTACCCACTCAAGGGCAAGATGATAAGGCCCTATCAGACCAAGCGTCTAAATGAACCTGAGACTTTACCAAGGTCAGAAATGCTGCACTGCAAGCCAAGAGATCTCTCTTGCCTTTGCTTGTTTTGACTTGTAACCACAAATTTGTCTTGTCTGAGTGTCCAATCACAGTATAAAACGAAGTGCCTATCACTACAATACAACATCTTCTGAAGCAACAGCAGTCCTGCATGTACATTTGGAGGATTCTCTAATTTCTCTCCCCCTTTGATTTCCACAGGACTTTAAGTTGCTCCCCTTGAGATCAAGGACACAGGACACAGGATGGTTTTGGAAATGCTGAATCCAATGCATTATAATATTACCAGCGTGGTGCCTGAAGTCGTGCCCATTGCCACCATGCCAATCCTGCTGTTCACTGGCTTTCTTCTCTTCATTTGGAATTATGAGGACACATCCTCAATTCCTGGTAAGTCAGTCATTTAGTTCTGTATCTAAGGAGATTGTTTTACTTGGGAGTTTTGCTCCCTGATGGTAAAGAAAATTTTGTAAAAGGACACAGAGCAAATGTGGGGAGATGGCTGAGGCCACAGCAACATTGGCGAATGAAGTTTCAGGTCAAAATTTTGATACCAATTATCTGCACATTTTAAACAAAAGCATTTAAAAATATCTTAGATAATCCCTTCTACTCGTGCTTTGCTTTGGTAAAGTAAACAATGCACAAACCCTTTAAGGTAAGTTTGAGATAGAGTGGAGCAAAGTAAAATTCTAGGTGTTTTTTGTTTGTTTGTTTGTTTGTTTTTTGGACTCAAATATTCCAATTTTCTCTGAAGGTGAAAATATCTCTGGAATGCATTCTATACTCCTTTCCTTTCCCCTCGCACTTTGCCTCATTCATGTCTTTTGCCTACCTTGAACTTGTGCATTTTCTTTAACCCACTCTTCACTTTCTTTAATTTTGGGGGGTGGAGGTAATGAGACTTAGGCAGTGGAAAAAGAATGAGGACCACTGCAATTTCCTTGGAACATCATACCCTGCTAGAATCTTCAACAAGGTCTGTGGGTCAATCAAAAGTAGAGTATAATATAATTATCCAGATAATTCCAATAAAAACCCCTACCACTCCACCACTACCAGATTAATTCAGAATTATCAGAAATATTAGACTAGTTGTTTAGTGTTCAGTGAAAATTCCTCATGGCATCTGTCCCCCAGTTCCATAAGATATACGGTAAGGCTGTGGAGCTCAGGAACACAGCCATTACACACTTTCAAGTGTGGTGGGCCTCCTCACAGCACGATTTAGAGTTGTAAGAGTAGGGCTGGTGCAAAGTGCCCTGTATCTGGACTCATTAAGAATTTCCAGGGAACTGCCTGCCTCTCTATCTGATTGACCTTGGTGTTTTAGGTTACTTCAATGGCCAATTTAACAGAATGTTTAGTTAATTTTGTTCTCTACTACTTGATGAAATCTGATTGAAGACTCTTCTGTGGTCTTTAACTTGAACCCCTTCCTGTCTACTGCCCTTTTCTCACTGGATTTCTCCTTTCCTAGTGGGCTCGCAGGTCAAGGTGCATGAATTGTGGAGGTGAGGTGGGTGTATTTTAAACAAGTCTCCCAGATATTTATGCTGCAGGTAGTGGGAGAACTCTATTGAACCCTTGAGTGAGGAGGTCAGTCTAGGGGGACAAATATGAGAACCAGCATCTCTGAAGCTCTGGGTCAGAAGCCTAGGTGGCCCCTTACTCTGTTCACCACTTCTGGGCTTGGAAATTCATGCTGTCCTACCCTGATAGTCAGGTCACATGGTACTGTGGTCCTCAGCCATGTCTGAGGTGGTGCCCTGTATTGATACATTTAAAGTGACTGAGACCAAATTGAACTGGTGTGATGGGTAGTGAACTACTTTTTATTCATGGAGGGGTAAAGAGCTTCACATGAAGCTTATTGGTTTATTCTCTCTCTCTCTCTCTTAAATGATTCACAGATAAACACCAAAAGATGTAAAAGAACACTTAGGTATAAAAGAACGAGAATAGGAATAACATAAAGCATCTGCTCTTTTTGGTGTGACTAAAATGCTGATTGTCGTCTATGACTTTCCTAGGTCCTGGCTATTGTATGGGAATTGGGCCCCTCATTTCCCACTGCAGGTTCCTATGGATGGGCATTGGCAATGCCTGCAACTACTACAACAAGATGTATGGAGAGTTCATGCGAGTCTGGGTGTGTGGCGAGGAAACACTCATCATCAGCAAGTGAGTCTGTTTATGATCAGAGACCTATTTTTAAAGTCAAGGCTGGGGTTTTTTCCTATGAAAAAGGCAGCAAATTTATTTTGATATCTTGACATCTTTGTTTCTAAGGCTGTTTTTCTACTACTCCAATGAAAGTGAGCAATTCCCTGGTAAAAATCTAGCACTGCAGACAGGCGAAATAATGAGGCCAGAGGTATGCAGATAAAGAATTCTGGGAAGTTGAGAAATAAGTCAAAATGTCTCTGAGAAGTGCATATGAAAACTTGGAATCCAGATGATATGGTTTTGATAAAACATACTTCAGAGAGAGAGGCATTATCTTTTCGGCTTCCCTAACATTTTGATCTTATCTCTACAAGTAAGCATTTAACACACACACACACACCCTCGAGACAAAGAGATTTGACTGTTCCAATTGGCTTCTTGTGTGCTTCTAATCTCAGGCTCCAGGGCACCTCTGGAAGGGTAGACAGTAGAAAAAGAAGCCATCAGTATGCTGCTACCCTATTTATGACTACATGCCAGTGTCCTAGCTGAGTGATTTTAAATAAAGTAAAACAATATTGACTATTAAAAGAAATGATGTCTCCCCACCTGCCGACTGTTATATTTGGTGGATAACTAGCAGATTGAATTCACTCCAGGGTTAACAAATATTCATGGACTGAAGAACTAGCTTTGTGAAATACTAGTTTTCATATTTTTTAATCACAGTAAATGGAGTATTTCAGAAGGCATATTTTACTAGGCTTTCAACTATCAAAGCTATCTGCCAATATTGTCTCATATATTTATGATCTCTAATGGGGTTTTACCCACAAACTAAGATTGACCAGCGTGTTTTACTGATTTATTAGCAATATTTTATTCAGGTACATAGACTATGGCCCAGAAGTAAGTGAAACACTTTTGGATACCCATTGATATTTTTCAGGCCAAGGTACATATGGATTGCATAAAATGCTGTGGCATCCCTAAAGCCCAATTCTTTGAACCCAATACCTGAAAGAAGGAAGCTGGGGAGAAAAAAATGTTATCCTTCCAAATAATTTGAACTATTCTGTAATGTTATTTTGGACCAAACTAATACCTCAATTTTGGCCATTTTTTTTTTCTTTTCTGTTTCTTCAGTTTAACATTGTAACATTTTAAAGAGTAGCTAAGGCAGACTATGTTTATATAATAAGCATAAATAGTTTCAGGTTGAAATCTTATTTCATTAGGTTCATGTGAAACCACCCTAATGCAGTGGTTCTCAAAATGTGGTCCCTCAATCCCCAGCAACAACATACCTGGGTCCCACCCACATCTACTAAATAAGAAAGTCTGAGGGTGGGCCCAGCAATGTGTTTCCACAAGCTCTCCTGGTGATTCTGAGCCACACTCAAGTTTGAGAACCACGCTCTAATGGCTACACCATAATTACTCTTGGATTTCACTTCTCTTGGGCTATTAAGCTTTGGTCAGTCAAATTTAAGTGAATTTGACATGTTCTCATTTTTAAAAATCAACAATTGTTTTTGTCACTGACTGCAGTCTCAAAATTGTCCTGGGACAGAAGACATTTGCGTTTGAGGGATTGGGACATTCGCTCCCGTCCTTTCATCCCCTGGCACAATAAGTTGCCGTACAGCCTTGACGCCAGTGTCTGCCTCCCTGTCACCTATTTCCCCCAGCAGACAGGTGAAATGATCCACAGGATACATATCCAAAGGGCCATCTGCCTGCAGCTCAGGATCTGGAGCACATAAAAGTAACTTGGGGAGCTTTTAAAACACCCAATGCCCAGGCCACACCCCAACTTTTAGACTCTCTGGAGGTGGAACCCAGGCATGAGCAGTATTTAGAGCTCCCCCAGTTGATTCCAGTGTGCTAAGGAGCTTAAGAGAAGAGAGAAGGTAAGAAGAAGCTTCCAGACAGGGGCATCTTTTCCTGGGGTTAGAGGAAATAGCTGAGCAGAGTTGGAGTGGTTTCTGTCTTATTGTGTTACCCTTAAGTCTACCTCAGGTGGTGGTAATGTAAGACTAGAACTGAAGAATGGTGCACATGAGAATGGACTGGAGGACCAGAACAGAAATCGCTCTTAGACTGCAGATGCTTAGATCACCAGACAAATTCCCTGGAAGCCCAAAGCCAGTTCCTGGAGTAGGACCTTTGTTGCAGGGAGGGGTGGGTGGCATCTGACCACTCTGCTGTTTTAATTAGGAAAGTGACCTTAGTGACCTGACCGGGTCAGGCACTGATTCATGCTGGACACAACCTGTCCCGCCCTTCCCCCAGTATCTCTGTCCTGTCCTCACAGGCTTTTTATTGGTTAGAATCTTTGTGTTCTTTTTAATTGCCTCTGAGCTGCTCAGTTTTGTTGTTAGGAGCCGAGCCCCCCAAGGAGCAGGACATGCTTGTCCCTATCTGCTTTCCTTGCCTACTCTAGGCTCCATTTCAGAACTACCTGTACCTCTTGAAAAGATCCCATTGGACCTTAGAAAGCTTTCGATTTTTATTTGAATAGTTTGCCAGGTCTTTTTTCTTTTGAAAAGTTTGAGAGCTGTAGTCATTACAACTGTGTAGAGATTATGGCTCAACTCTTCTAACCAGTTTAGTCCAGAAGTGGTGAGGGCTGCAGAACTCCAGGGAAGTCAGACATGAGTGCAGCTGGACTGTGATCACGTGTGGATAAAGTATGCACAACTCCCCAGTCAGGTGTGCGAAGTTAATGAGGGTCTACAGAAGTTGTGCATGACACTATCTGTCATGTGTGCATATTATTTTTTGTCATGAGTACAAAAAAAGGAATGTAGGTAGCATCTATAAAGCAGAATTAGCAGTTAATATGCTAAGGAGGGTCATATTTGCACATCTGTTAGCAATTAACATACCAGTTAGAGTTATAGTTGTACATGTTTTAACATGTATAAATTTATAGGGAATGCATTCTTTAAACATATACGTATGGAGAATTTACTGTAGACTAAGCACTGGATGATCCTAACTTATAGTCATTACTGGGTCTCCATTCATTCATTAAATAAATATTTATTGAGAACTTACTAATGTATACTAGGTATCATGAACAAATCAGCAAAAAATTCCTATTGTCATAGAGAAATATATTGTTAATATCACTACAATAAACCAGTAAAATGTATAGTATTCAGTAAGGTGACCAACCTTCTCAATTTGCCTGGGACTAGGGGTATTCCCAGGATTTGAGACTTTAGATGCGAAAACTGGGACAGTTCCAGGCAAACAATGATGGTTGCTCACAAAATTATCAGGTAGATATGTGCTACATAGAAAAATTACAGAAGGGGAATGAGGGGGCAGTTGCAGGGATGGGAGTGTAATTGTAAATGGGTGGTGGAGACAGGCTTCATTGAGAAAATAACATTTGAATGAAGACCTAAAGGAAGTGAGGGAGAAAGCCATGCAGAAATCTAGAGAATAAACATTCCAGGCTGAAGGAACAGCAAATGCAAAGGCACCGAGGTGAGGGCCTGTCTGAAATGTTCAGGGCACAACAATTACTGGTGTGCCTAGTGGAAGAGTAGTGGTGATGCGACGAGAGAGGGTTGAAAATATGAACACAGATCCTGGTGGTTCTGTTTTCTCAATAAAATTGGAAATGGAATTTTTAGCTGAGACTGAGGGCAGAGGAAATAGAACATTAGAGGAGATGGGATATAACAGTTATCTAGAAGAGTCAGAGTGAATGGACGAAGGAAGTGTAGTAGAATTGACAGCTGCACTAAGGGCCTACTTGAATTTAACTGGGACCTGCCATCTGCGGGGGTGTGCGCACGCACGCATGCGCATGCATGTGCGTGCGTAGGTGTTTTCCCAGCACCATTCAGGTGCCAGATGCAAGCACAGAGTAAGCTAAGAATTGGATTTAACCAGGTAACAATAACAAAGTAAGGTGAGGGTCAAGAGAGTTGAGGGTGTGTGGAAGGAGTGATTTTAATGACTGACAATAAATTATTCTTTCCAACTATCTATTCAATGTTCAAGTGAACAGAATATTAAAAGAGTAGTCCCCCCATTCCCCCCATGACATTGACCTTTTGAAGAGACCAGGTCAGTTGTCTTGTAGGTTGCCCCACATTCTGAATTTCTCTCATTGTTTCATTATGGTGTCATTTAATCCTACCAGACCTGAGGCCCTGAACCTACCTGTCCCCTATACCTGGGCTCCTGAGCATTAAAGAGAAAAAACCAACCTGATATAGAAAAATGTTAGTTACATGCAAACAAGTGGTTAGAGTAAGATGGAACTTGGAGTCATGTTTTTCACGTACTAGGCCAAGTACCGAAAAGTAGGTACAGCGGTCTAGCAGCAGATTCGGAAATGACCGAAAATCGGTACAGCAGTCTGGTACGGTTAATGTATTTCTCAATTTCTTATATTTCTTATAAACGGATAATTAGGTCTAAAGGCTCAATAAGGTTCGGGTTAAACATTTTAGAGTAATACTTCCCTGGTAGTACTAAGCACTTCATATAGCATCACATCAGGAGACAAGGAAAGTCTGCCCATTAATGATGCTAAATTTGATCACTTGGTTAGTTAGGGTGGCTACAGTCAGATCCCTCTGTTTTAAAGACATTTTTTTTTTCCTCCTGCAGTGACCTCAGTATGTAAGCTGGGTAAGTGAGGATATTAGAGAGGTAAAGGACAGTGAAAAGTTGATAAGATTGATGGAGCATAAGCCTCAGGCACAGAACAGATCTAGACAAGGCAAACATTTTTTAAATATTTGGGACCAATTATTCCTTTGTCTCTTACATATTTCTAATGCTGACCACTCTTGAACCTGGCCACAGATGTGTGAGTTCTTTAAACTCAGCACAGGAGATGGCTTCCTTCTTACCACATAAGAACTTATTTCCTGGCTCCTTTCCATTTTGAATAGACAATAGGTTTGCTATCTTTGGAGATGTCTTTTGGCTTTAGAGCTGTTTAAAGAATAACAATGACCCCAGTTACAACAGCTTAAACTACCCACTGCCCCCCTACTAAAATTGGGTGCTCACTTGGTCTCTCCTCAGTGATGAGAAATCCTCACTCTCCCAACATGTCAAATGTAACATCTCCCTTAACTGGTTATAGTGCAGGATGGGGCAAGGTCTCTAATGGTGCCAGGAATGCTCTGGGCCCAGGTCCCTAGTTCTTCACTAACCTTCTCTTCTTCACTTGCCCCATTTACTCCTGTTAGATAGAGCCAGCCTGCTTTTAATGAAAACAAACTAACAAATACAAAAAACAACCTTGTTTAAATTGCTTATCTGCGGGCTGGTCGCACTAGGCTTGCTCTGTATATCACTTTTGTCTTGACAGCTTTCTTTTGCCAAGCCTGAGCCTCTGACTCAAAATAACTGAGATGCGGGTGCCCTCTAAAGGACACATTGATTTTTAAAAATTAGCTCTTTTTAAACTAACATTTAGTTGGGTTAAGGTTCTGTTCTCTTTTTTAAATTGATTACTAATTATTCAAAATAAATGGACAGGCCAATGTAGTTAATGCAGCATACAAAAGCTCTAAGGGTCAGAGCAGCAAAAAAAATAGTGTTCTGCTTGTCTTTTCAGCACTAAAATGTTTTAGGTACAAATATGTGAATAAAGAGTACACAAATTACTTTCTGCTTTAATAATGGAATAAAGTAGGGGAAGGTAAGAAAAACTAGAGTTCTGAAAACTATTAATAAGCATTTCAGTTCTCTGTATAGCATGATTTTTCTGTACAGGACAAAATTTTAGCGGTTTGTCAGCCCAATTAATTTCCTGGGATACAAATAGAAGCATGTGGATTTTTGTTTTTGTTTTTGTTGCTAGGGAGAGGAATCTTTGTCCAAAAGTCAGGATTATTTGATGAATATTATCTGGAATCAAATCAAGAGAATATTTTACTTAACAGTGTTTTGATTTGAAGATTAAGATTATTTTCATGCAATAAATATCAAGTAAATAATTTATTGATATAATAACAATAATTCTTTTTTCATTACTAGGCACTGCCATTATGTCAGGGGCTTTTTTTGAAGTTTAAATAGGTCTATGGAACCAATCACAAATGCGAGGACTTGGCTAATACTTAGCCAATAGCCTCCGCTCAGCCAGCAGAGAGCTGACCTTTTGCCCAGTGTCTTCTATAAGAATGTGTTTCCACAGACATGCCTAAAACAAACTCATTAAGGCAAAGTCATCCTTTTAGAAGCCAAGTGTCAACTTTGAAAGGGAGGAGCAAGTGTTAAGATGGCCACTCCAGGCCAGGGTAAGATCTGGGCTGCACAAGAACTAGTTGCATACACTATAGTAGCCACTCCCCATCTTTGAGGGTTATGTGTTTAGAAAACCTCACAGTAAGAGAGTTTGCAGTTGAGAAACAAAATTTCAGTGATGTGGGGAGGAAGAACCAAAATTGCAGTCAATACATAAAAACTTGCATAGATATTAAGTTCACACACAAAAAAAAAAACACAAAAAAACCCCAAAACAAAAAATGACAGTGTCTAAAATAAAGATGACACCGATGATATATTATGCCTCTTAAATTCACACAATTAGATACCATGCAATTCCTTTCCATCTTCTATCCCTTGCACACCGGGAAATGTCCAGGTTTTGCCTCTTTTGTAGTATCAAACAGATGTTTATAAAATATATGTTGCTTTCTTGCAATAATGTGCATATTTTCTTTTTATTCCTCTGCTCAAATGTGTAGTCCCTTCCCAATCTTAAGATCTCTGCCTCTGAACTCCACTCTGGTGGACATGGGATAATTTATAATCCTCGGGTGGAAAAAACTCTGGGGGATCTATTTGGACTTACCTAGCAACCCGTGCAGTTTAGTTCTCAAGCCCCAAAGTCAAGGGTTATATTACTCCAGCTATGCCTGTGGCAGATCCCCACTAGAGACCATAAAGTGCTCAACCTTTATACATGGTTTGACTCCGTTCTGTTCACATGGCTGAAATGCAGACTAAAGGCAGTTTGCCCTGCCTCTTCATGTCTCCCACAGTTGCACTACAGAAAACCACAACTCCTTCTCTGCTAACCACTCTGCCCCTTTTTGGATGAAATCAGGCATGTTCAGGGTGGTATGGCCATAGGCATTGGCCCCTTTTTAAAGTCCCCAACCCAAGCTCCCTTTTTCTCATTATCTCCAAGAAAAAAATGGCTTATCAATTTGAATACACCTGAGTGGAAACTTTTTGAAGTTGCAGAAAAATATATGGAGAGAAGCAAATATGCCTATATTTTATTGGGGGAAACTTGCATTTGACTGTGTTGTGCACATACCAATGCTGTGACTTAGGCCTTACAATTTGAAGAGCCAATTGTCATGTCCCTCAGAGGAGTCTGGGTAATTGACTTGGAACATGCTTTGTTGGCATCAGGAGGCAGAGGGTGATTGATGAGATCTGGTTTGTGCCTGAGCACAGACTTGGTGGTGCTCTGTGTTCTCTGTGTCCCCATTGTTTACTCAGCAGCACAGGGGTGGCTGAGGGCCCCGTACCTCCGAGGCCGTGTGCTCTGGCTTCATATATTCATATAAAGAGGCTGGGCCTTGGAGGGAGGCAGCTGAGATGTGACCACTCTTTCCCCACTCACTCATCCATACCCATGAATCCCTGTGGGTGAGGATTTGGGGGTCTGGCTATCTGTACCCCTTTCTGCCCTGTTTTATCTGCTTTGTATCCTTATATCACTGACTTTCCTCCAGATCCTTTAGATAATCTTATCTGATTTCTCCAAGTGGCATTTGTGTCTGGTCTATGCCTACAGTACAATATTGGCACTTACAAAAATGATGGACATACAAACATCACGTGTCCTGCTTTTTATCCTCCTTATCCCCTGATAAATATCCCATCTGTCTTCCTGTACCTTCTGTCTTACCAGACAGATGGTCAGCCACATAGCTTATTAACCCATAGCATCTCTGACTTTCAGTCCCCTGACCCGTGCTTTTCGTGGCCACTGCCACCACTTAGCCCGCGTCCAGGTAGTCTGCTTTGCTCTGGGCTTTGCATTGACCTATTTTCCAACTTCTGCCCCTTTCCACAGGAAATCTGGTTACAGCATTTCTTAATTTTTCTCTTGGTAGCTGAGAAAAGAACTTATTCTACCTTCCTCCACAATTCACAATTGCATACATTCCCAACAGACTTCTTTTCTCCCAAAGCCCCTCTTTTACTGAGCAATGAACCAGGAGTCCTCTCTCCCCCAAATCCTCACCCACACAGCGTTCGCCACAGCTCTTCCTCCACCCCTGTGCTGCTTGTACCTATTGTCCCATAAACCCACCCTACCATCCATCCTAAAGAGAATTATTATCCTTTTATCCTTTTGATTATTAAATTACTTAAATTATTCATTTATCCTTCCAATACCATAGATTAACATCTAAGCTGTCTTAATAAAACATCTTTTCAACAAAGTGAATCTCTCTCTAAAGAAGAAATTCATACTCCTGTCCTAAGAAGATAATATTCTCCTCACACATACAAGCCCCTATGACTTCAGCTAATATCTGACAACATTTTAAAACTCTCAGTGCCTCATCATGCCCCAGTCAGACTAGGATGTAGGGATAGGAAGCAGCTCCTAGAGAAGGAAGTGAGTGGGGAGAGGAAAGACAGAAGGAGCTGCCTTCTACCTTCAGTTCTTCTGAAGGCTCTTCCCAGGCCTAAAAAGCTGGGCAAGGCAGTGGGGATGGAGGCAGAACAGTGGAGGAGAAGCAGACAAGTTCAAGGAAGCCTGAGTTATTGGCATGTTTCCAGGGTTGTGATGTAAAGGGCTGTCTAAGGGCTCCCCATGTCATATATCCTGCGGGAACTGTGACTCTGGAGACCTTGATGAGTCATGATGGAATGCATAGCCCCAAGACAGCTGCTGTCACCACCACAGACAGCCTCACAGGACCAGCCCAGCCAGCCAAGCCCAGCACCAGAAATGTCCAGAAGATGTCCTTGAAGCCCAGAATGACACTCCAATGGCGGGCCAGGCCCAATCACAGGGCAGATTGCTGGTTCCAAACTAAAGAAGAAAAACTTCAGCAATTCTGACAACTCCAGATCCTGAGGCTCACTCCTACAGCGGGTGGCCCTGTCTGGAGTGGCACTGGGTGGCACCTGGTGGCCTGGCCTGGAGGTCCTCAGGACTCTGATTGTGTGGAGGGTTCAGCTTCTTAACAGCTTTGCAGCACTGACCCCAGTATTTTGGTGACTTGGAGTTAGAGAAGAAAGGGAAAGAAATAATAACCTGTGCTGGGGTGTGTGTGTGTGTGTGTGTGTGTGTGTGTGTGTGTGTGTGTGTGGTGGGGGTGCACTATGTCTTTCATAATGCTCAAACAGGGAGGCAGTAAATAGAAATGTTTCAACTGGAAATGGATGTTCCTATGCTAACAGAAGTGCTTATTCAACATGAATACTAGAAATCATGCATTGCATTTAGAGCCACATGCATTTGCTAAGAGAGCCACCTACTAGTCAAAATCATTACTGAGTTCTCCTGAACCTTAAAAATTAACACCAAGGTTTGCTTTCTCTGTAGGTCCTCAAGTATGTTCCATGTAATGAAGCACAATCACTATATCTCCCGATTTGGCAGTAAACTTGGGTTGCAGTGCATTGGCATGCACGAGAACGGCATCATATTTAACAATAATCCAGCCATTTGGAAAGCTGTTCGACCTTTCTTTACAAAAGGTAATCAGGTACCTGGCTACGTTCTGCTCTTGTCTATGAATGTGTCTTTCTTCTTTTTTTTACTTTAAATCATCCTTAAATCTTGCTGCTTCACAGTTTTGAAATAATAATGATATGAGTTAACATTCATTATACATTGATTATATTGTAGACACTGTTCTAAACTTGGTATTTTAATCTCACAGCAACTCCAAGTTGTAAATGCTCTAATCACCAACATTTTACAAATGAGAAAACTGAGGCATAATGAGGTTGAATAACTTTTCCAAGGTTCCAACATTAGTAAATGGTGGCCCCGGAGACAAGCCCAGAGCCTACCTTTTTAACAACCACAAATTCTGTTCCTCCTGTTCATGCACAAAGCAATTTCATGGACCTGAAGAAGAGATGGAACTCTTTCTTCTGAGGATCATTTCAATTAAGAATTGAGTGTGTTAGCCATATGATTGACTTAAACATAGCCAAGCATTGTGTTTGCTGAATCATTGACTGACATCTAGATGTTTTAACAATTTGTGAATAAAATTAGAGAATTTTAGAATTGAAAAGGACTGTAGATGTCATCTCATGTACCCTCTGAGTTTTATAGTTGAAGAAATATAGTCCTAGAGAGGTTGCAATTTTTGCCCAGACAACACAGCAAGTAGTGGATGAGCAGAGACCACTTCCCAAGTCTCGTTATGTAGTGATTTCCCTTTTTATGATATCCTGCTGGGAGGGAAGCATACATATGACCAGTGTTTGACATTAACATCAAGGAACATAACCATGCCTTGGAAAGGCTGTCAGTGGTGGAATCTGGGCCCTGACCATGCCCCATCAACATTCTCCCCTCCAGCCAGCCTCTGTAGTGAACCTGGATGCTTCCTGTGTGGCTGCTGAGACAGGGAAAAGCTATGCTTGTCTCCACTGGGTGTTGATTCCCTTCTGTAGAGTTGTCTATCACCGAAACTCAGCACAACTTTATTGTAGACTGTTGTATTAGTTTCCTAGTGCTGCTGTAACAGATTGCCACAAACTTAGTGGCTTAACACAACACACTGATTCTATCTTACAGTTCTGTACATCAAGTCTGACATGGGTCTCACTAAGTTAAAATCAAGGCATTGGCACAGCTGTTTCTTCTGGAGGCTTGAGGGGAGAATCTGTTTGTTTTCCTTTTTCAGCCTTAGAAGCCACCCACACATTCTTTGTCCTGTGGCCAGTTCTTCTGTCTTCAAAGCCCACAAAAGTGGGTTGAGTCCTTTTTACATCACATCTCTCTGACCATTCTCCTGTCATCACATTTCTTTCTAATTCTAGCCTTAGCTGGGAAAGGTTCCTTACTTTTAAGGACTTACATAATTAGGTTGGGCCCACCCAGATAATCCATAATACTGTCCCCATCTCAAGGTCCTTAATTTTAATCATGTGTGCCAAGCCCCCTTTTCCATGTAAGGTAACATATTAATAGGTTCTAGGAATTAGGGCCTGCACAACCTTAGAGGGCTATCTTTCTGCTTACTACTCATGTTGGGGCAGATAAATCCTCTTATGTTTGATGATATTGCAGAGTAGATTAATGGAAAAATTATAAATTGTGGGTTTGAGTCCCAGCTCTGCCACTTTGCTAGCTATATGACCTTGGACAAGTCACTCAGCCTCTCTGAGCTTCAGTTTCCTTATCCCTGAAATGTAATAAATGCTATAGAACTTAAATTCTAGGGTTATTGTGAAGAATGCATGAAATAATGCTATAAGATCCTATAGAAATGTTTCATTTTACTTTATTATTTGGCTGAGGTGCATTAGGAATATGGGAACTAGTATTTAGGAACAATTAACTTTCATATATTAATATTCTCTATTCCGATATGTAAGAATTAATAGAATCTCTAAACTCTTCCATTTGTTTAACAAACAACTGTCTTCTCATCATTGAACTAGGTGCCCAGAATATAATGGGAAACAAGATATGGTCTCTGACCTCAAGGAATCAATAATGGAGGATAGGACAGAATGATAGATCAATATGTTACCAGATACCATAGTAGGTGACGTGTTATGGGGAGGTGTGTGCAGAGTACTACAGAGCACAGACAAATGAACCACCTAAAAGCACACTGAGATGTCAGGGGAGGCATTTCACGGGAAGTTTGGATGAGTTTTGAAAGAAGGGAAAAGCTACTTAAATTAAGAAAGTGTGACGAGGATACATTCGACAGAAGGAAATAACAGATACTCTGAGGCAGAAAAGGACAGATCAGCACATGTCCAGGGATCTGTAAGCAGGCCCCTGTGCCTTGCATGGGTACATGCATGCACACATGCATGCAAGATGCAAGGTCAAGGGAAAGCAGAGCCAGCCGCCGAAACACCTGTGTTAAGGCAAGTGAGCTGGGCATATCTCAAAAGCTACGGGAAATCACTCAAGCTTTTAAGCAGACTGACATGAACATCTTTGTGTTTTAGGAAAACTGGTGGCAGAGTGAGTAATTAATTGGAAGAAAGCATGATTGGGAGCAGTGAAAACAGTTAAGAGCTACTGTAGTGACACAGGATGGATGGAGGGGAGGGCACTGATATAAGAGATGGTAAAAGGGTAGAATCTACAGTACTTGCAAATGAATCAAATAATCTTTATGACTCTTTTTTTAGATTAGCCCTATATATGAAAGATCAAATTTTCTAACAAAAATGTTACAAAACTGGATCCAAACTAAATGTCACAAGGAGAGGGCTAATTGCTTATTGAAAAATCACTGTTGTGTGTGACATTTTTAATAATCCATGAGAGTCTCAAGCATTTCTTGATGAAATCTCCTTTTAGAGTTAGGTTCCTTATTGGTTTTCCCAATATAATAAGAAGTTTGGGATAGGTTTTGGTCTCTAAAATATTAATAGTAACATTAATGAGTGTATCGACTCCTTAGGTGTGTCTATGGAGAAAGTTAAGTTCAGCTTAGGCAATGGCCCACCCTGTGGGTGATGGGGGGGTGGATGAAGTGGGAGGAGCAAGAAATAGCCTGTGTTTCCTGAAACTGCCAAGAGAGTTGTCCATATTGATGATTACTTGTTCAATTTTTTAAAAAAAATAGATACGATTCAGTACTTTTAAGCACACTGAAAAATTAAAATCATATGTACATATGACTACCTATAAGCAATAATAGTATTACATTTTGTTTATAAGTTTGGAATTTGCCTCTATGTCCAAGAGCTTGAACATTGGCTTCAAGTTCTTGGACATAGAGACAAATCATACATCAGCCTAGGAGAAAAACCATCAATGGTATTCAAAGCTAACCCTTCCACACAAAGCTAACCCACACAAAGTCATTTGGAATCATTTGTCTCACTTGTGGATGTGACAGTCACCCAGGGAACAACATCTTGGCCTTCACTATCTGCCAAGTCCCTCCAACAGTCAGAAACTTTTTTTTTTTTTCATATAAGTAGAAATCTTAAGAATCCAGGATTACTCACCAGCCCTTCTTTCTTAATTTGCAGTCTACCTTCAGGGGGTCTGCAGCTGTTTTGTTTTGTTTTTTAAGAGAGAATTATGCCTACAAAATTCCCCAGGCTTTTTCATTGCATTTCAAAGGCACTGACTTTATCAGCAATTCTAAGTAATAAAAGACATAAAGAGATTTCTCTTAAAGCAGGAATGTCCAAACTTTTGGCTTCCCTGGGCCACACTGGAAGAAGAAGAATTGTCTTGGGCCACATAAAATACACTAACATTAACAATAGCTGATGAGCTAAGAAAAGGTCCATGCATAATTTCACAATACTTTAAGGAAGTTTAAGAATTTGTGTTGGGCTGCATTCAAAGTCATTCTGGGCCACAGGTTGGCCAAACTTGTCTTAAAGAATGCCTAAAGAAACTTAGAAAAAAAGAGAGAAGGGGGACTTTAAGAGTTAAACTCCCAAGATAGCTCACCTAATATCAGGATGCACTAGCTGCTCATATGGTCAAGAGCAGAGCAAAAGATGAGATCAGAGCCAGTTCATGTTACCTGTTTTCATCCATCCATCCATCCATTCATTCATTCCTCTATTTGATGAATGTTTTGAGAGCCACCATGCACTATGGACTTGAAGTACATTGCTAATAGGAGGCTGTCACTGCCCTTAAAGAATTCACAGTCCATTTGGGGAAGACTGCTACACAAAGAATTGCTTAGCTGTTATGACATTGGTTGAGTAAAATAAATCTCAAAGTAGGTTAAAGAGAAACTAAAATTAAGAGAAGGGCACTTTTGGTAATTTACAAGGCTAGCGTTTTAAACATGTAAACTACAATGAAAAAGAAAGCACCTTAGGTCAAATAGTTAAGGTCCAATTTGACAAGTTCTGTAGTAATATCCTGCCACCTTTTGAGACATAAAATAAATATCACCCCAGCCAAATCCAAACCATCTTTAGAGGAAATATATATACAACAAATATGAAAAAAACACTAATTTGTGATTTAAGACCACAGTACTAAATGTTTCCCTTGCAATCTTACAAATGATTTGCCATAGCATGAAGAAAAATTTACTTTTGTAGTTTATTCAAAATAACATTCATTCTTCATTTTAAACAATAAAAGTGATACATTCTTGTAGAAAACTAAGAGAATACAGAAAAGTATGATGAGATTATGAAAATTTCCACCTAGTTACTGAATAAAAAACTGTGGACAATTAAACTCCAAACATCAAAAGCCAAAATCACCAGTGTGGCCCAGCGTTGGCGGCTCACGCTCTGACGTGTTCCTTTCAGCTTTGTCTGGCCCCGGCCTCGTGCGAATGGTGACAGTTTGTGCTGAATCCATCACAAGACATTTGGACAGGCTGGAGGAGGTAAAAAATGAGTCGGGCCACATCGACGTGTTGACCCTCATGCGGCGCATCATGCTGGACACCTCTAACATGCTCTTCCTGGGCATCCCCTTGGACGGTACTAGAACTTTCATTCTTATGGCTTGACTTTCTGCCCTTTCTTGAATGAGGGCAGAAGAGGAATAGCAGACTCAAGTGAAGATATGCTGTTTTCTACATTATTCTAGTTTAAACGTCTCTAAGATTTCCTAAGATTTTTCTTCCCAGTGTGTCTGTCTTGTTCACTTATAAGATGTAAACCTCTGCAAAGTCAGGGCCATCTTCTATTTCTTTTGTATGTCTCCTCATAGCTCTAGGAAATAGGATTCTACCCACAGTCAAAACTTAACACACGTGATCAGTTCATGTGGTCATTCATATACCCTCCCACCAAACTCATATATTTAACCATTTCCAATCATTCTTTTTTGCATGATATATATTATACATACCTATAGACACATATGTTACATATATACATACATATATAAGTACAGACACATTCCTCCCTCGAAGCTAGTAAGTATGAAAACTGACTTTCTACCATGATAATGCCCCTGCTTGCTCCTGCTGGCAACAATGATGATAGCCACCATTAATTTAGTACTTACCATGTACCAGGCAGTATAAAAGGCTGCTGTACATATAGCTTGTCATTTAGCATTTTTAACTACCCTGGAAAGACAGCTCACTCAAGAAGCTACTTCGGGGGGGGGGGGTTTCCCTGGTGGCATAGCGGCTAGGCTTCGGCACTCTCAATGCCATGGCCTGGTTCCCTGATTCCCAGCCAGGAACCCCCCTCCCCCAAGAAAAAGAAGCTACTTTCATCACAAATTTACAGAAACACATATATGCAGCTTTAGCACTTCAAAAAACAAAACATTAATCATTGGGATTAATTACAGTCTGCCATTGTCCAGCTTAATGTAATTTTCCTGAATTAATTTCTAGCAGTGTTCATTGATTCATACATTTGTTCATTAAATATTTATTGATTGCCTATTTTATGACAGGCACTGTTCTAGATTCTGGGGACAGATCAGTGAACAAGACAAAGTCCTTGCTTTCTAGAAATTTACATTTCAGGGGAAATATGGACAGTAAACAAGTAATATATCAGACAATAATAAGTGCCTTGATTAAAAAACAAAGCAGGACAAGGAGACAGTAAGTGAAGGGGGAGGTCAGTGAGAGTGGGCGAGGCTATCATGGAGAGTGCAGTCAGGAATGACCCCTGCTGAGGCCACAAGGCACATACACATCTGAGGGCAGAACATTACCGGCATAAAAACAAAGCATAATTTTAACAGTTGCCCAAACCAGCTGACTTCAAACACCTGCTGCCTGATTTACCACTTTTGGACAAACATACACGCTCTAAGGCTAGGCCCTCCCTTTCCGTTCTCCACCTCTCCTTGCCTTATCACCCCTGCTCTTCAATTACTCTTCACAAGATCCATAGAAACCTCATCTGATTGCCATTTAGGTGGGAGCCCCCGTTCACTCTGCGGATGTTTAGTCACACCCTCTTGTGCGATCCCCTTCATACAAGGACTCCAATTTCAGCCTGCCTGCCTGTTCTATACACTTCTCTCCTCAGTTTAGGCAGGCACATATTTTATAGGTTGCTGATCCTTAGTTCTCTGCTAGCCTTGATTGTTAGGAAGGATACTGTAAAGGGAATTGTAAGTATCTCCATTCACTTATGGATACAAACTGGTGCTAAGAACATGCATAACCCATGCAGAGTTATTTCCCTTCTCTCCCAGTCCTTGCTAAAGTCTATTTGTCTAAGGGACCCAGTACAATGAAAAGGAAAGGACATTGCCCTGAGGTCAGACAGAACTGGGTTCCAGCCCCAGGGCCTGCCTGCCACACTGGCTGTATGGTATTGGGCAAGTTTCTCAGCTTCTATGAACTGCAGTCTCTTCACCTGCAAATGATGACAGTGTCACTCCCCTAGCAAGATTGTAAGGATTGAATGAAGTCTCTTTTCCAACTCATCTTGCATGGTGGCTGGGGTTTAGCAGTAGAAAATAAATGCCTATTCCCTTCCTTTTTGTATAATTAGGAAAAAGCAGCTTTTATTTCCCCTAGTATTCAATTTAATTAAATAACATTTATTAAGAGTTGACGAGGCATGAGGCTCAAAACAAAACACTGAAGATATTAAGATGACTACATTTTGCACTGAACATAAGTAAGCATGAAAGCTGGGTGATGAGTGCTATGAAAAAAATACATATGAGTAAAGCACTATGAGGTAAGAATACAATTACAAGCTATTAATTAAGTACATAACACAAGTAGATTATCCACTTAATGGCTCCGCTTACCCAACACCAAATGAAGTTGAAATGTGGCTGTTGGCTGCCTAACAGGAGAGTGGCATATCTTTTTGCTCTCTCAGGTGCCAGAATCGAGGCCACAACAGCCACCACAATTATTAGTGCCCCTCTTATTCCCCACTGTCCAGAAAAATAGGAAAGAGGTAGAGGCTCAGACAAAGAGGGACATGGGAGATTATAGGCTGTGTCTCTAACTCAGACCTGAAACTGACAAATCTCTGGTCAACTTGGCTGATTTAAATGCCAAGCAGAATAAGTTAGTGTTGATTTGTCTAGTGGCATTGCCATGGCTAAAACACCCACTGTAAGTGGGACCTTGCCTAGCTTAGAACCCCAGACTAGTAGAAGAATCTACAAGGGATCTTTTCTGCTTTTAGTACTGTTCTTAGGCTCACATTTTTGCTTAATTGTTCTTTTTTATTTTCCAGAAAATGCCATCGTAGCTAAAATCCAGGGTTATTTTGATGCATGGCAAGCTCTCCTTCTCAAACCAGACATCTTCTTTAAGATTTCTTGGCTATACAAAAAGTACGAAAAGGCTGTGTAAGTAACACAAGTTTGGAATTTTTTTCTGAGAGATTGGTTTTTCTCATTGTGCCTTTGCTATGGTTGGCCTCTTTGACAAGTTTTCTGCTTTCCTGAGCCCACAAAGGAGATACTGATTAAGTTACTGATTAACCACTTTCTACACTACTTTGACTGAATGTGGCTAGACCAAAGAGTAAAGAAAGACTTTGGTCAGGGCAGCTTCTTAGCAAGGGAACCAAGTGGGTGGTCTGAGAGCTCCATCTCCAGAACTAAAACATTGCTATGTATTTGGAGTTGAACAGAAAAGCTGGCTGAACCTATCATTATTATCTGTCAAAAGTCTCTTTGCATATCTAGAAAAATGGAAACGTGGAATTATTTTATAGTTGTGTTGCTTCTGAATGAATTTAACTTAACTTGTAGGATCAGTTATCACAAAAGAATTTTTTTCATAATGAATATTATGAACTTCAATAAAATGTGTTCATATTTTTCTTTGTAATTTACATATCTTATGTCTTCGGGGGATTCTGAAACCGTCATTAAATTGCTTTGCTTTGATCTTAGATTTGTCTAGCAGAAAACTGGACAAATACCCAATGGCCTTAGTTAATCAATGGGTTTTTTGAGCATAAGTAGCCAGCCACTGAATATTGCCACCTCTAACCACCAGTGGAAAGCCCATGGGAGTTAGAGACAGACAGACATAGTTTGCCTCCTGTCTACCACTTAGTAACTAATGGCCTTGGGAAGTTATTTAAAGTAAAATAGAACTTGCCTTCCAGAGTGAGGATATAGGTTAATGAGATCCTATATGGAGGGCAATTAACACTGAGCATGGCCCATGGCAGGCATTAAATATGTTAGTTTTTCCCTTCCCTCTGTTTATATTTTCCTCAGATATCCCTGACCATCTTAATTTCCCCATTTCTAAAGGTTCCCAAACTTGTTTGAAGGCCCAATTTTATCCTGTTTGTGTATTTTTAAATTCAGTACTATCAGTCTACATGGAGGAAACCCACTTGATGTTGCTTTATATGTTCTCATGAGGTTGATGAGTATTATTAGGTAGATGATTTGAACACTTAGTTCTTTATATATTTCATTTATTTTCCACCAGAGCTTATGACTTCAGTCAATGATTCATCATTTCACTGAAGGCAGGTGGTTCTTGGTTATTAGTTTAGCTTTGGTCTTGGCCAGCAGATCCAATAGAAACTTATTGCATGAGCTTGTATAACAGTTTCTCTTAGGTTTCTATAGAAATAACTCAGAAACTTTCTCACTAATATATAAGAATTCCCAATGGTTAGTGCACTAGTTTATACTTCCTATGTCCTAGAGCAGTAAAGACCTAGAGAAATCCTTTAAATTCCTACTGCTGTCTCCTTGCGATAATGCCAATATTGTTTTATTAAAGTAAAATTGACATATTATATTAGTTTTAGGTGTACAACACAGTGATTTGGTATCTGCATTATTGCAAAATGATTACTGCAATAAGTCTAAGTAACATCTGTCACTATACATAGTTATAAATGGTTTTTTTTCTTATGATAAGAACTTTTAGGATCTACCTTCTTGGCAACTTTCGAATAGGGAATACAGTATTATTTATAGTCACCATGCTGTACATTACACTCCTGTGACTTACTTATTTTGTAACTGGAAGTTTGTACCTTTTGACACCCCTCACCCATTTTCCCTCCCTATCCACCGCCTTGGGAAGTCACCAATCTATTTTCTGTGTCTATGCTTGGGTTTTCTCTCTTTCTCTCTTCCTTTCCTTCCTTCCTTCCTTCCTTCCTTCCTTCCTTCCTTCTTTCCTTTCTTTCTTCTTCCTTCCTTCCTTCCTTCCTTTCGTGCATGCTCTCTCTCTCTTTCTTTCTAAGATTCCACATATAGGTGAGATCACCCAATATTTGTCTTTCTCTATCATGCCAATACTTTAAAAAAATATTTATAGAAAGAATTCTGGAACATCTAATCCCATCTCTATTTATTCAATTTTATATTTTTGCCTTTTAATTCCAATATTATAGTGGTATTGTTTTCTACTTTTTATTTTGGCAAGCATAAAGCTTTACAGCCAAAAAATACCTTACAATGGGTGTTTGTATTACACTTAATGTAATACAGAATATTGCTCCCTGAGATTGGGGAACAATACACTTACCCATGAACACACACACTTAAGAACAAAGGCAAGAATAATAGAATTTAGATCTAAGGTAGCCCTATTGTTCTTTTAGCCTGATCCCTTTGCTTTAAAATAGACACACGGCTCAGAGATTTAAACTATGTTATGTAGAAAGAGAACACCCGGGACCCTCTGTCCAAGGTGCTCTTCCCTCCACCGTACTGTCAAAATGCATATGCATATTTATGCAGCCATTCATGCATTCAACTGTATAGAGTTTACTGTATAGAAAAGAAATCTCAAACACAATAGTTTTGAGGGCCAGACAAATAAAAGTGGGCTGGGTGGATACAAGACAACAGGAAATGGAGGTGATGGCAGCCAACTGGAAAGTGCATGCCCCCACTAAAGACCTTCACTGGCTTTGGTTTTGGATTTTTAACTTAAAACACTCTGCTGCAGTGGCCAAAACATGGAAACAACCAAAGTGCCCTGCGACAGATGACTGGATAAAGAAGCTGTGGTACATATACACAATGGAATACTACTCAGCTGTAAAAAAAGATGAAATATTGCCATTTGCAACAACATGGATGGACCTGGAGGTCATCATGCTTAGTGAAATAAGCGAGACAGAAAAATCCAAAAAACTGTATGACTTCTCTCATATGCGGAATATAAAACTGAGAGCAACAAAGAGAAAAGAAATGAACAAACAAACAAATAACCCATGGACACAATCAATAGTTTAATGTTTATTTGGGGACGAGTGGGTTAGGGAGGGGAGAAAGGGGAGGGGGTGGGAGAGGAGGGAGGGGAAGCTAAATATAAGGTGATGGAAAGAGAAGTCACATTAGGTGGTGAACTTATTATACATCAAGTTGACAATGCACTGTAGAATTGTGTGCCTGAAACCTATGTAATCCTTGCTAACAGATGTCACCCCAGTAAGTCTAACAATAAAAATGTATTAAAAAGAAAAAAAACAAACAAAAAAATGAACAAACAAAAACACTGTGCTGGCCAAACAAAGAATTAGAAAACATGATTGGATATGGGTTTTGGTACCAGTTTTTAACCCATAACTAGAGGTTATAGCCTTGATTTTGCTATCAGCACCTAGAAATCTTTGCTAACTCTGGTTCCTTAACATGAAGTGTACTATATATGTAATTTAAGGATATTTGTGAGTAATTAAGTATAAATACAATTATTTATGAGCACTAACGGCTTCAAAGCAGGTCATTTTTTTTTTTAATAAATGGCAAAAGAATCTGTTTTTCTAGATATCTTAACTGAGTACATAGAGGTTATATTTTCACTCCTTTTTCCAGCAAGGATTTGAAAGATGCCATGGAAATTCTGATAGAAGAAAAAAGACGCAGGATTTCCACAGCCGACAAACTGGAACACTCTATGGATTTTGCCACTGAGTTGATTTTTGCTGAGGTACTGCCCTGGACTGATCATAATTCCCATACAACATTTGTTTATGACTGTTTGTGTATAGGTGTGTGAAGATTTCCTCTTGTAATGGTTGTGTATTTCTGCTTTTAAGTATTTGCCTCAGAACTTCTATAATGCTTAACTCAAATAGCCCACTCATTAGGCATTCTGGTTAAGACTGACCTTTAAGACTGAAGCCACACTGTGTATGCACAATGCAAAATATGGAAATGGGTGAGTACAAGACACCATATACAGAGATAATTAATTATTGTTCAGTTTTCAGCTGAAGATCATGAAAACTTTTCATAGTTAATGATAGAGACGTGTAATTTCTATGATTTCGTTTTGGTGAGGTTGTTGATCCTTGAGTATCTCCTTCCCTCCTTTTGTGAAATTTTGATTTACTTTTTGATTTTTTTTCCTTTCCTTTAATTATTCAGAAACGTGGCGACCTGACAAGAGAGAATGTGAACCAGTGCATATTGGAAATGATGATCGCAGCACCAGACACCATGTCTGTCTCTGTGTTCTTTATGTTATTTCTCATCACAAAGCACCCTGCGGTTGAAGAGGAAATAATGAAGGAAATCCAGACAGTTGTGGGTAAGAATTTATCAGATAAATGATAGAGCTTAGAAAACAATTCCTTCTGAACATCAGCTTCTTATGTCTTAAGAATCTGATGTCAAATAAAATCTTTATTATAATCCAGCCAGAGAACAATGTAGCATGTCATTTTGTCACATTTTCATTATGCCAGATACATTGGAAATATAGTTCTTTCTGTGTTTTATTTAATTATAAAAATAATATATCCTCATTGAAAAAATCCAAGTTAAGAGAGGGATGTATAAAGTAAAAAGTGACACCCCTGATTTCCTGCACTCTCCTTCCCAGCCTCATTCCCACTCCCCAGAAGGAACCACTGTTAGTAGTCTGCTGTGTATTCTGCAGGGTCTTTTGTTATGTGTACATAAACACATATATATGGTCGTATTTTCTGTGTTAAAAAAACATGGGATCATGCACAATGTTTTGCCTACCTTAACCTTATCAGTGACGAAAGGCCTTTGTAGTTTCACCCAGGGAAATGGCTATCATTCATAGCAGTGTTTCTCAGTTTCATTCACAAATGAACTTTCAGTTGGTGGCAGAAGGAGACGGTGACGGCAAAGGCAGGGGAGTGATAAGCTTCCCTCATGCCCCAATCCAGGTTGCTAGCCTCTTCTTCCCCTGACCCTCTCTGTCTCCTCTGCAGGGGGCCAGGTCCCCGCTCAGCAATTCCCAACACTTCCTCTTCCCTTCTCTGTCTCTACCTCAGCATCATTCTGCCCACGGCCCCTGATTCACCCCCTTCTATAGAAACACTGCCATATGTGGAAGAAGTCAGAATTGCTTTCTTAGAGAAATAGAATTCCTTATTTGGAATGTCCTTCACATGGGTAATCCTTTTAGGGACACACACTTGACATGTCATGAGATGCCAGTAATGAGGTAGACTTTTCTCTCTTGACCTCACACAATTCCAGTGAAACAAGTTACGTGGTTGGAGAGGCACCAAATTTTTAAAACCATTTGAGTGCTGCCTGAAATAGTTGACAATAAGGGGGAATTTCACAGAAGAGTTAAATATGCGAGAGAAGGAATCTATAGATGTGTCGCTGGAGGTGGAAAATTGCCTTGCAAGGTAGGTAGCAAAGAGCTTGGAATAAAATCCAGGCTCCAAATTCCAGAATGTTCCTTGGAGCGCCTATGTCAGGTTAAAGGTACTGTGCCAGCTGCAGAGGCACAGTGGTGAACAAGCCAGTGCCATTGCTGTACTCATGGGGCTCACGGGTTGGTAGGAGAAGGAGAACCCAACAAGCAAGCTCAGTGGAGTAAAGAGAGAGGGCCATAGAATGATGGAATTCAGGGACCAAGGAGGGAGATTACTCTTGAGACCATAAGCCTTTAATACAATTTGCTTAGAGGTAACAAGTGTTTGTGCCTCATGATGTCCCCCTAACACTTTAACTGACCTCTGCAAAGATGGAAAAGTAGCAGAACTGTCTGCATGTGTGTCCGTGCTCCCTCTAGATACACACTTGTGCTGATGACTTCCTAGGAAACGCCATTTCCCTCTATATTCTTACCCCAGATAAACACACCTCATCAGACCCTCGAGTCTACAAAGAACAGTCTAGCAGGGCTGTTAGAGTTGTCTCACCAAGTGAGACCTTTCCTGAATGGCACAGTTGTACAGGAGACAGGACTGCCTTGGGATACTGGGCTGTCTTGATGCTGCAAAAGCTGCACCCCATTTGAGGGTACTCAGGATTTGTCAATTCTGGGAGTAATCCAAGCCTTTCTAACCAGTGTTGGGCCAATCTGAGACAGTGGGAGTGTCCTTCAATCCCCAGCACACTGAGGGCTGATGTGAGGCACCAATTTTGTTGTGGTGGGTAGAAAGGGGCTTCCTGCCATTCTACTGCAACAGATTGTTCTTGATGAGATGGGGAGGAGGGGCCATTAGTGACATGTCCTGGGCAGATGACTGCACAGGTAACTAGAGGAGAAAATGACATTGAAACCGACTAAATTTACTCTCTCAATTTGACTAGAGAAGGAGTGAATGTCCCCTAGAATTTAGAGAGGGGGCCAAGACGCAAAGACCTCAGAGGCCAGGCAGATAAATGTTTGAAGCAGATTGGGTGGGTCTACATGAGACTGCAGAGGGACTGCCCTTCTAAAGGGCTCCTCGGCCACTCAACTCCAGCCTTCTGTTGCCAGGTGGGGATGTGAATCCAGTATTACCAGGTTTTCTGTTTTTGTTTGTTTGTTTTGTTTTGTTTTCTAAAAATCTAGGCTCTTCTATGAAATCCCCCAGCTTTTAAGACAATTGGCTTCAAATCTGAATGTTTATAAGATACTCTGTGGGTCAAACATAATATATTTGGCCCAGGTTGCTGGTTTGCATTATAATTATAGATACATTTTTTTTCCCAGTCAAGAGCAAACTGTCCTGTGGAAACTACAGGAGTTTTAATGCCCATCACGTGTTGAAACTAACATTACCTCCTTGTCCTTTTTATCTGCTCCCACAGGTGAAAGAGACATAAGAATTGATGATATTCAAAAATTAAAAGTGGTAGAAAACTTTATTTATGAGAGCATGCGGTACCAGCCTGTTGTGGAGCTGGTCATGCGCAAAGCCTTACAGGATGATGTCATCGATGGCTACCCCGTGAAGAAGGGGACTAACATTATCCTGAATATTGGAAGAATGCATAGACTCGAGTTTTTCCCCAAGCCCAACGAATTTACTCTTGAAAACTTTGCCAAAAATGTAAGAGCCGTTCCTTAAAACCCAAAGTACCACTGTTGAAAATGTCAGCTGTTCATTCCTCTCTGGTTCTGTATTTGTGCCATGTACATTTCGTTCTATTGCTTGTTCCCCTTGGTGGCCTCACCAGGAACACACGTTTCTCCGAGCTTGGAACACGGCTACCATGTTCATCCTCAAGCCAAGGATGCTGGGTCTTCAACTCTAAGAAGTATTTACATGGTGGCCACATAATAGGTCAAAATTTTAAAAAGTCTGGCCCTTAATTTGACTAAAATGAGACAATTTAAAAAAACCCAACCAACCTACTTTACCATTTAAAGTTATCACTTTGTCATCAGGTAGATTCAGCTGTAACACTGTCTAACAAAGGCAAGTCCACTTCTGCTTCAGGTGGAAATCAAATTGAACCAAAAGATTTGACTTTTGCAGTTTGCCTTTGGTTCACCAAATGGCCCCACAAGCACTCACTCCCATTCTAAATAGGACTTGGTAATTAGAAGAGCTTTGGCTTTTTCTTTTTCTAACATTGAAGTATACCGTAGATTCTGCTTCCATTACATCAAATTTTAGGCAATGATGCTTTTTAACCTGTATTATCCAGATAATGCCTTCAGTGCCTTCTTTTTCCATTTGTACGTGGTACTGAAAAAATAATCTTAATTAATGCACTTCTCTAATTCATTCTGTTTCTATATGAGTGATCCTTGCCATGTTGATAATTGGTCAGCAAAACTTACTGAGAATGTACTATGTGATGGGCACTATGTAAGTCCAGATGTGGACAAAACAAGCAGATGTGGCCCCCATTACTATTTTGCATAACTAAAAACATTTAGATGCTTGGCACTAGTAGGTCAGGAATTTACATTTTTGCCTAAATTTGTCCCTTGTGATCAGGTTATATGACATTACATAAAAACAGTCTTTGCCTTTGTGACTTTCACAACACTAGTGAGCTGTGGTCATCCCAGAGAGCTAGTTGTATAACACTGGCTGTGATAAAATGATCTGTATCACTTTATCCCAGCACATTTAAATGAAAAGCAAACCTGGGAGCTGTTCAAGGTTGGGTATATATCACAGGGGGTGAATCAAACTGGATGGAAAAAAAGGGCTGATCTGAGTCACAGTCATTCACCTAAGTGAAGCAGCAGCATTACTGAGACTGCAAAACAACATTCTCACAGACCAGTGTTTTCAGATTGAATTAAACAGAGATTGCATGATGCTAGCCTTTAATACTCTGGCTAACTGTCTGATCATTTCCATAGGTTCCTTACAGGTATTTTCAGCCATTTGGTTTTGGGCCCCGTAGCTGTGCAGGAAAGTACATCGCCATGGTGATGATGAAAGTCATCTTGGTTACGCTTCTGAAACGATTCCACGTGCAGACATTGCAAAATCAAGAAGTGTGTATTGAAACGATGCAGAAAATAAATGACTTGGCCGTGCACCCAGATGAGAATAACAACTTCCTAAATATGACTTTTATCCCAAGAAATTCAGATGAATGCCTCAAATGTTAAAGAAGGTTGGTTAGCATCTACTCTGGAGCACTCCTCATCAGTAATTCACAAAGAAGCCACCTTGTCAGGCAGTGTCATCTGCACAGTGAACAGGCAGGGGTCTGTGGCATTTCATAGGCATACCTCCTATAAGTTGTCAGCAAACCAGGAGAAGTCAGTCATTTGATTTTGCCCAAATAAGTGAACCAGAACAACAGAAAATACAGAGGCCCAGAGATTGCAGGGAAAATGGTCAGTGAAGAAATTGCACCCTTAAGGGCCAAATTCCACAAAACGTTTTGGAAGAAATAGGCCATCAGCAAATCTTACAAGTATGTCTGGCTTCCCACAGGATGTCCCCGTCCTGCTCCAGAGCTGTTTAACATCTGGGGCAGAAGCACCAACTCTGTTAGGAAGACAAGGCTGATGTCTGGGTGCTTAGAGCCAAATACTCCCGCTCATGTACATAAAGTTGTTTGATTTGGTTTTCAGAGTGATCAGGCCTGCAACATTCATAATCTTTGGAGAAATACAAATTCAGCATTTGATTTTTCCTATGAATTATATTCAATTAACTCTTGTTTATGCACATGTGACTTGTCTGTGGCAAAAGTTAAATCAGAGACTATCCTTTCTTGGTCTCTCAATTTATGCCTCAGCCACTTACCTCTGCTACAATAGATATAGATTCATGTAACCCAAGGTAACTTAGTAATAACTGTAGTAAACTATAATTAGGACCATGTATCTGCTGTAAGAAAAGAAATTCACACAATGCATTTCAAATTCAATTTTTTTGTTTGTTTGTTTGTTTATGTTGTCGTTTAGCTCCATTAGTGTAGGTAACCAAGGGGTAACTTTACATAATGACATTAACTCTTACAGCGGCTCCAATGATTTGAGGGAGAAGCCCTCTAAATCTGTATCTAATTCTACAGCCCACTGGTGTCAAACTTCTGAGGAGTGCTTTTCCCATTCCATTATCCTTCTCCTTTGACATCAAACCCCTCTCTTTCTATGGCCCCAAAGCCAAGGGCAACGAATTAGTAGAGAATGTGATCAGTGTGGAACCCCTACAATCATTTTTTAGCCTACCTCAGATTTAACATTTACCATAGAGATTTAACAATTGTCTAGTTTATATGTAGCCATAGATAAAATGTACACTTTGGAATTAGCTCAGTGGAGGGAATCAAATCGATGAATTAAAATTTTAAATATCGCTTGTGCTATAGCTGGTATGATTGTATCTACTGAATGTCACTTAAAAGTTGAAAAATTAAACTCATTTACAAATATTTAAATGTTTGTCATTGAGTCAACCGCCATCTCAACATTTGAATTTCCTTTTCATCCTACTGTTTGGCAATAGAGAAACAGGTGAGTATAAAATGACAGTGTAAGCTCCTTGAGAGCAGGAGTTGTTTTCTTCCTTTTGTAATATATCCCATATTTATTCTCAAGATCAGGACTCAATAGATGCTCGTGCTCATAGACACTCTGAACTGACCCTAGAAACCAAGTAAAGAAGAGGCAGGTATTCTAACAATTCAGAGACGGGCATTAGTAAACAAGAAAATATTGGAAATTGGAATTATTTGAATCATCTATTTGGCCTAAACATGCATGCAAATATACCTGTGTGGCTGATTATATCCATAGTCAGGTCTAGACAATTGTCTACATAATTCAAACCCCAGAAAGCAGGGCCAGGATTTTAGATTTAATGTATCCAAGTTAATTCACTTGATAATTATTAATACACTATTTATTTTGCTCTGGCTAGAGCTGCATAGTAAAGGAAAACAGAGTGGATCCATGTATTTCACCCATCTAATTCCCTTGGAACATTTGTTTTTTATATGTATATAGGTAGCCAAACCCTATGTCTATACAGTCAAAGCACAATGGAAGGTTGATATAGTTGTATACAGACAATGTAGATACAAAAATACACTGTGCCCTCTCACCAACCTCAGTGTGGATTACATATGGATTATATCACAGGAGCACAACTGTCATTTCCAATGCTTTTAGCTGTTATTATTTTGCTTTATAAACATAACACCATTTTCCCTTTTGTATCTAAGCCCTAATAACAAATTAAATGTATACGACAATCTCACTTTCAAGTCAAACATGCAACTTGGTCACTGAACGGATGAGCTGGGCATCTATTGTGTATCAACTGGCAGACCGTGAGCCCCCAAACACGAATATGACTGCATACAGCCCTAAATTACTGCAGGAGTAAGTTTGTGGAACACATTTCACTCACAAATAATTTACGCCACATTTGAGCATACCAATGGATGTGCTGAAGCAAATAATTTTTTCCGAGTTTAATACTCAAACCAATTGGATGACTAAATGCTCAATTGTACTTCCCTGCTGAAATTAACAGTTTCCTGGCCACCAACCATTTCTCTCTGGCATGCTCACCACCTCCCCAAAATGCTACTCATGTGGCTATAGAAACAACCAAAAACAGGCAGAGAAATGAAGCCTCACTTTGCAGAAATTCCTGCCCATGATAAGGCAGGAATGGCAGGCATCTCTTTGTGTGTGGTCCTTGAGGCAAGTGTGAAGAAGAAGGAATTGATATAAATCATTAAGGTGTCACAACTGATAAGTCTCCATCACCAGTGCTCCCCATGGGCCAGGCTATCACATTTAAACCTCACAACAATCATGCAAAGTAGAGATTATTCTCCATTTTGTAGGTGATAAAACCGATTCTCAAAGAGTAATTGCCCCACTGGCTTAGCTAAAAATTTGAAACCCTTGACTGTGAATACTGACTCAATAGGTCTGGGAAGAGCCTGAAATTATGCATTTCTAACCAGCTCCCAGGTCACATGGATACTGTGGTACATAGTCCAAGGTGAGCAGAGTTTGTAGCAGCGTGGGTCACAGAGCAGCAGCAGCTGCTGCCCCAGGAAGCTCTTAGGATGAAGACTCTCAGGCTTCATCCAAACCTGCTGAATCTGATTCTGCACTGCAACAAGATCCTAAAGCACATTGGTTGTCAGTTAAAGTTCAAGTCACACTGATCAGACTAAAAGGTTTTTATCCTCCTAATATACAACCAAGATCCCTCCTACTGTATTCTGCACCTGCCCTGTGGAGCCTTCAGCCCTGTTAGGGCAGGTCTTCAGCAGTTCCCTGCTTGGCAGCAATTCCCCTGAGCCCCTGAGGGGAATTAACCTCATCCTCCCTTGCACTTAGTTTTACTGCACAAACAGCCCCACCATAAACCCCAAGCTAGGCAGCCACTTTTCCCAAGACCACGCTTAACGATTACAACGAGCTGCAGCAATTGTGATGCACCCAGAAACTACAAAACAGGATGTTGTCCTGCTCAAAGAAACCACTACAAAACTTCCCCAGGATCCTGGTCTTTCTTCCTGAGACAGGGATCAATTAAATGTGCTTTGCCCACTCTTCTGATGCTCATATCCAAGGAGTCAAACTATGAGATGTATCCCTTCAGCCCAAAGCACATAAGGAAGGAGCTTCCCACCACAAACAACTTCTTTTAAGCATCTGCCATCATCACTTAACTGGTTCCTCTGCTCAGGAAGTTTTTCCTGAAAGAGACCCTCCCTCCAGCCTGCTTCCTCCATGGGAGGTGCACAGTCAGTGAAGGCTGAACTTGGTCAACCTAGAATTAAATCTTGACTCTGCTAGTTACAGCTGTGTGTCCTGGGGCAAGTTGCTTAACTTCCCAGAGCCTAGTTTTACCCATGTGTAAGGTTATATTATTCATATAACATATGCCCACAGGATTTCTCAATAGATGGACGCTGAGTATTAGACAGAATCATGCAAAATTCCTGAACTCAACAATTGACTTTCATGAGCTGATATGAGCCAGACCCAACATGCTTCTATTTAAAATCCAGCCTCTTAAGGTGACCCCTGTGGCCCAGTATGGTCTGCTTAGTCAGCTCAAGCTACTATAACAAAATACTACAGACTGGGGGGCTTAAATAACAGAAATTAATTTTCTCAAAGTTCTGCGAGCTGGAAGTCCTAGATCAAGGTCAGGTCAATTGGGTTCTTAGAGAGGATTATCTTCCTGGCTTTCAGACAACTGTCTTCTCACTCTGTCCTCATGTGGTGAAAAGACCTCTCTGGTGTCTCTTCTTTTATGAACACTAGCCCCATTGTGTTAGGGTCACAACCTGATGACCTTGTTTAACTTTAATTATTTCTGTAAAGGTCCTATCTCCAAATACAGTCATACTACAGGTTGGGACTTCAACATAGGAATTTTGGAGGCATACAGTCTAGTCCATAGCATTTGCCTACCTCATCAACATTGTTTCATGCTCTCCTCTGATCACAATACTGCAGCTACACTGCCTGCGAGCCCTCACATACTCCAACCTTAATCCCACCCAAATGCCTTCTCACCTGCTATTCCCTTTATCTAGAACTTTCTTCTCTAAAACTTGACTGGTTATTCTTCAATCTAATCTTAACTTCAATATCTCAGAGAGGCTTCACCTGACCATATAACACTAAGCTAGAGCCCCTTCTCCCATCATATCTCATCATCCTGTTTATTTCCTTCACAGTCCTTACCATAACCTGAAATGATCTTGCTCTTAATTGTTAACTTATTTATTTTCTATTTCAACTTGTAATCTGCAAGGGAATAAGCACTTAGAACAGAGCTTGACACATAGCATGTGCTCAATTAATGTTTGTTGAAAAAATAAATGAGTAATAGGACAAGAATAAATCAATTTTGTTGCAAGATGGAAGTTATTTAAGTTTTAGAAGAAAACTTAATTTAATTCTGGAGAATTATACAATTGGTTTCTGAGATTTTTTTTTTTTTTGAGTTGACATAGTTTTATTTTGATGTGGAGGTTAAGTGTAGATAGACCTCTTAAGACAAAATCAGGACCAGTGTTTTCTTCAAAATGAACTATCTGAAAGACCACTGAGGGTAAGGAAGAAAGAAGGCTGTGAAAGGGGTTGCTCAAATATATGGTGACAGAAGGAGAACTGACTGGTTGGTGAGCACACAATGCAACACACAGATGCTGTATTGTAGATTTGTACACTTGAAACTTATATAATTTTGCTAACTGATGTCACCCCAACAAATTTAGTAAGTAATTTTTTTAAAAAAGAAGACCACTGAGCCAGGAAAGGAGGAGGGGGAAGAAAAATGAAAGATGTAATTGGCCCATTCATTTTCCTAAGGACTGTGGAGAAGAGGACTGAAGGAAACTGAAGAAAGGAAATGGACCCTCTCCGAGCCCTGTGCTGACCCTTACATTCATGATTCTATCTAATACTCAGGGTCCATCTATTGAAAAATCCTGTGGGGCACATGTTCTACCCACTTTTACAAATGGGTAAAACTAGGCTCTGGGAAGTTATGCAACTTGCCCCAGGACACACAGCTGCTGACTAGCAGAGTCAGGATTAATTCTAGGTTGACTATGTTCAGCCTTCGCTCACTGTGCACCTCCCATGGAGGGAGGAGGCTGGCGGGAGGGTCTCTTTCAGGGAAAACATAAAATCGGTAGCATGAGATTGGCTTTAATGGGAATACTGACACCATGGAAATTGGCAGACGCTACAAATCAAGGCTTTTCTCCCTCATCCCAGACCCGCCCCCCAAGAAAGACTGTGGTGAAACATTTACCAGCACACTGATGAGTTACGTGCAATGTAAGTGCAATCAGAAGTCACCAGAGGGTTTAAGCAGGAGGATGGCATGACCTAATTTAGACTCTGAAATAGTCATTGTGACTGCTGTGTGGAGAATGGCCCCTGGGGGATGAGACTGGAAATGGGGGACCCAATAAGACAAGCTTGAACCCAATCTTCTGACCCAAAATCCAGTCTTCATTTTACTGTCACTGCATTTAGTAGTCTCTTCCTGAGGTTGTAGAAACTCTGCCCTTTTAATCTTTTGCTCCCTGAGCTCAATTTTCTAAATCTTTAATCAACAAACACCTGTCCTCTTCACTCAAAATTACCATCAGTATCAGGTTGCACAGTCAAGACCCCCCTGCAAATGAATCAGAGCCTCAAAGGCCCTCAGAGCTGAAAGATCTAGAAGAGCTTATGCCTCATGCCTGTCCCACCCCCATCATGCTCAATGTGGAAACTGAGGCTTGGAGAAGTTTAATGCCTTGCTCATAAATATACAAATAGATGGGTAAGGGGAAGCACGTAGATGGACACTGGCTCCTTGTCCGGTATTGTTTCTACTACGTGGAAAGGGTGAGCGATGGTGAACAGAGAAGACCCATCTTGCTATTCTCACTTCAGTTGAGGCCAATAACAAATGATAATTTGTTTTAATTACCATTATCATTATAATGATAATGGTAATTATCATTATAATGTTCAGTTTTATGAGCCTGTTTCCAATAAAAACCACTTGGGTTAGAAGCATTTAACAATAGCAGATCCTATGGAACAACCTGATCTTTATACAATCTCAGGAAGATGTCTACTCAATGCACACACATTCTCAAAGCTTCTAGTTACTTATGACATGAATGCAAATAATTTAAAAGTGACCATAAAGCCAACAAAAGAAACATCCTTCTTTTATATACAAGAAAACAAAAGAAAGAAAAGAAGTTAATCAATCACGCTTTTCAAAAGATATTACAGTTATAGATCATGGAAATAAAAGTGACAAAAGTTCATTAGGATGAAACAATTGCGTTTTTTCTTGTTAGAAATTAATCAGATCTCAGAGTTCCAGGAGAAATTCTTTGTAGGATTTTTTTCTGTTTTCATAGATTTATGGAATGTTATTGTTGGAGCAAACATAATCAACCATCTATAAACCCTGAAGGTTTAGAGGCTAACAACTTTGCCCAACAGCCACAGAGCTCATGGGCAGCAAGATCAGGAGAGGCTCAATTTCCTGATTTTTAGTCCAGTGATGCTTACTAAACTCTCAAGAAGGCTGCACCCTGCCAGCATGGAGGGCTGTTCGTTGGCTCTGCAGTGGTACTACCATCAGGGATGGGGTCTAAAATTATTTCAGTTCAGCTCTGCAAGCTGCCTCCCAGGGTAGGTAGGGGCCTGCCTGCCTCCTGTTCCTGGCCTGACCTTGGCCTTCCCTTCCTGAAGTGTAAATAAAGCAAGACTGCATCTCAGTCTGTGCAAAGCAAGGCAGAAGTAGAAAAAGATGTTTTGCTCATGATGAATGCAATTGACTACTTCAATACTTAATTTCATCAAGGTCTGGATGTGGGCCAGCCTTGGTCTATTTGGCTCATACTCAAGTAGCTTTTCTTTTCCCCATGAGCTATGGTTCTATTCATTATGGGGGAAATGGGAGGAAATGAATTGGCACATGAAATTTTCAAGTCATCCTTGCATTTCTAAAGGACTGGTATCAAGCCTGTGATAATAATACAATCATTAGACGCATAGATAGGGAGACACCAACTGAAAACCCACTTTTTTTCTTTTTTCCCCCTTCTTAAGAAAACATTCATTCTTTTAAAATACATATAACACAAAAGTAACCATCTTGATCATCATTAAGTATATAATTCAGTGGTATTAAGAATATCTACACTGTTGTGCAACCATCACCAACATCCATCTCCAGAACTCTTCATCATGCAAAACTAAAACTCTATACCCGTTTGACAATAAACGGGTTTTCTCCACCTCACAGCCCCTGACAATCATCATTCTACCTTCTGTCTCTATAAATTTGATTACTCTAGGTACCTTACATAAGTGGAATCAAATCATGTAGTATATTTCCACTTGTGAATGGCTTATTTCACTTAGTATAATGTCCTCAATGTTAATATATGTTGTAGCATGTGTCAGAACGTCCTTCCTTTTTTTTTAAATTCATTTTTATTGTTAGACTTATTGGGGTGACATCTGTTAGCAAGGATTACATAGGTTTCAGGCATACAATTCTACAGTGCATTGTCAACTTGTTGTATAATAAGTTCACCACCTAATGTGACTTCTCTTTCCATCACCTTAGCTCCCCCGCCTCCTCTCCCACCCCCTCCCCTTTCTCCCCTCCCTAACCCACTCGTCCCCAAATAAACATTAAACTATTGATTGTGTCCATGGGTTATTTGTTTCTTCATTTCTTTTTTCTTTGCTTTTAGTTTTATATTCCGCATATGAGTGAAGTCATACAGTTCCTTGTTTTTTTTGTCTGGCTTACTTCACTAAGCATGATGATCTCCAGGTCCATCCATTTTGTTGCAAATGGCAATATTTCATCTTTTCTTACAGCTGAGTAATATTCCATTGTGTATATGTACCACAGCTCCTTTATCCAGTCATGTGTCGCAGGGCACTTTGGTTGTTTCCATGTTTTGGCCACTGTGAACAGCACTGCAATGAACACTGGGGTACATAAGTCTTTACAGACAAAGGTTTTCAGGTTTTTTGGTCATCCTTCCTTTTTAAGGGTGAATAATATTCCCTTGTATGCATCTATTACATTTGGCCTATTCATTCATCTGTTGATGGCCACTTGAGTTGCTTCCACCTTTCAGCTACGGTGAATAATGCTGTCATGAATATGGGTACGTGAACATCTCTTCAAGTACCTACTTCAATTCTTTTACTAGATACCCAGAAGAGGAATAGCTGAATGATATGGTAGCTCTATTTTTAATTATTTGAGGAATAGCCATATTGTTTTCCATAGCAGTGGTACCATCCTGCATTTCAGCCAACAGCACATAAGAGCTCCAATTTCCCCACATACTCTACAACACTTGTTATTTTCTGGTTTGATTTCATAGTAGCCATTCTAATGGGTGTGAGGTGGTTGAAGACCTACTTTTAATCCAGATTCTTCTATTGAATTCATCCCCCTGATTCTGCTTAGAGACCTGGACTTCTATGGAATGGAGTCACACAAGGAATTCTCTCAGTGCTGGTATCTGGTCTATGGAGTTCAAGTAAAACAAACACAAACATCAGCTTTTTCTTCAATGGCAAGTGGTTTGCTTATCTAATTTGAACATCTGCCTTGGGGCAGCAGATGTGGGCTGACCGTGGTGGGGAAAGTAGCTCAGTGAAGCTAGAGGGTGTGGGATGAAGAACCCAGAATGCGCTGTGTCCAGGGAAGCAGGTGGGAGGACGAGAATGGAAGATGTGATGGGGCAAAGGAGAGATAAAGAGAGTGCTGGCTAAAGCAGATTACTGCTGGGGCCCTCAGAAGCAGTGTGTGCCTGAGACTTGGCATGCTGGCCTGGTCTGCTAGACCACCCGCCTGACATATGCTTGACACAGATAAGCACATGGAAGCTATACCCTAAAGCAGAGAGCCGCCCAGGCCTGAAACAGTAAAATGACATTATTTGGGAGCCCAGTTATCTTCAGAGGTCTTGGATAGATTTTGAAAAATTATATATTTTCCAAATATTGGTTCCACATAATTGCCAGTGGTTCTCTTACCTATGCCTGAATTGGCATAGTCCAAGGGTGACCCTAAAATTATATTGTTAGTTTATACACTTCTAGAAGATTTCATTTGAATTATTTCCCTAAATCTCAAGTTATTGGGCATGAAAATGAAAAAGTTCATTAATGCATGTCAGTACCAGGAGTTCTCACTGGCTACTAGGTCTTCCATCCTTCAGGGGGGCTGATTACTTCCTCCCCAGGAGACTGGACATAGTACCTAGGTTATATCCTTACTGTGGTTACTCTTTTAATACTTGGCTGGTATCCATGAATTTGGCGCTTTGCCATGTAGAAAGGTGTGTCCCCAACAGCTGTGCTGAGGAAGGTGCCTATTCCAGGCTGTGTCTGCAGATGCCCAGGGCCAGTGCTGCAGCATCAAATCCCTCACCACCGTGCCGTCGCATTTGTGTGAAATGTCTTTATGACATATGATTTCAGTGATTTTGCCAGACTGTTGAGCTGAGTAGGAAGTGCGAAGCAGGGTAGCACTCGGGGTTATAACTTCCAAGAAAAAGATACTGGAAAACCAGACAACTGTGCTGAGGACACACAGGGGACCTGTGGGAACTTCATCTTTAATAAAATCAAGTCCTGTCAGGGCAATAGAAGTGCTAGTGGGTCAAAGTGTGCTGTGAACACATAGAGCTAAAGAATCCAGCTTTTAGGCGGGTAGCATTTGTCATTCACAGCCCAACACATTTCTTATTATTTCCTTTAAAAATTGTCTCCTGAACTCAATTCCAAAGAAAAGTTTTCCAAAAATGTTCTAAGCAGTGCCAGCATCATTAGAATGACAATGTGAGCACTCCCCCACCCCACCTGCTGCAAGGTGAACATATTCACGAGGCTCTGAATGTCGTCGATCGCCAAACAGTCTCATTCCTATAAATCACATCTCCTTCAGGGGCCTAGTACTGTAGATTTCTTAATATTTTCAGGATGCTTCCTAACAAGAGGATAATTTTGAAGCCAGATTAATAATGTACCTAATTTTTATTTTTTGGTTGAATAAAATGTCAGCTTTGCAGCTGAAACCAAAACAGAACAGATTAAATTCAAGGCTGAAAATAAGCAGAAAATAGGAATGATAGGTGCCGAGTTGGCTGCCAGTTCCTGCTTGTTGCCATTTCTGGACATGTTTTTCTCAAGGCTGCAATATGAACTCAAAGTTTTACGTCAGTAGAGTTTTCATTAAAATCTAGTACTTCCTATTTGTTCCTCTACTTTTTATTATCTGCTATTGTGAATATGTTCAAGTTTAAGGTAGTTAAACTGATGCTGAGAAACTCAATATTATTCCTCAGGTGCTATAGCCATCAGCATACACAAAACTATCTTTAATGTGACTGTCTTTTGCTAAATGTGATATTAACAAAGTGCTATGAATTTTCCTCTTTTGCTCCTTCTGGAAACCATCTATTTGTTAAAAATTACTATCTCCATTGTAGTTGCAAATATTGACTCCATCTGCAGAGAATCCAGAAGTAAGAGTCTGTAAACTGTTTGGGGTTATGATGAGATAAACACAGATATAGAGAGTAGGCACTTGGAAATTTTAAGGCAATGAGACATGACCACGTGATTCAAACAGGTGATCAGAGGACTTGAATCATTAAAGAGAATAGAGACTGGTTTGGACATTTCTCAGTTCACTTTCTAGTATTTTAATTTTATTGTATTTTCTTAAGTGTCAGTTCATGATGGATTAAAAATTAAGAAAAATAATTAGTCCTTCACCACAGAAGCCCTGCCTTAGACTCTATCTGGGTCTGAATAAATGTGTATAGTGTGTGTTCCAAATTAAATAACAAAAATTCTTTGGAAACTCTTGTTTCCCCCAGATAACACAAGGATCATGTTAATAGCAATAGCCATGTCCAGCTCTTCTAACTCCCACCCCTGCCAGCACAGGAATTCCTGCCACCACAAAACTTCTCTCCGGGATTTCTGGGCTCCTCAGGTCTCCACCACTGGACCCCAACAACTTATATACCTCTCCATACATCCGTGGTTCCAGATTTCTCTAGAACCTCAGCCATTTGCTCAAATGAGAAGCGCCAGCAGCTGACAACTTCTTGTTTCCTGATACCTCTAGTTATCTCTGCTTCCCAGGAACCTGGCGCTAGCTTATTCTGCCACAGCTGGGCCTCAGTAGCTCTGCACCCAGGCCCCACCCAGCCCTACCTATGGGACTCTGGCCCCACCCACCACTTCTGTATTCTTGAAGCACCCTGCTAAAGGTATGAGGCCTGGCTTCCCCAGCCACTGCTGGAGGGGAATGAGTGACCCAACCCAGAAGCGTAGAAGCAGAACAGAAGGTAAGAGGAACTTACCTACCAGCTCCCTTCTGGGGAGCTACCTACCTAACACTTGGTAGTTCTGCACATTGTAAAAAAAAAAAAAAAAAAAAAAAATTCCCCACATACATTTTGATTCTTTTCTCCATGTGGTGGGTATTATCATCCCCATCTTATAGCTGAGAAAAATGAGGTTCAGGGGAGATGAGATTCATCCAGAGCCTAACTCCAAATATGCCCCACATAGGTATAGATAGGCTGGTCAGTGCAGGACAAGGCAGGCCCAGCTAGACGAGGCTCTGCACTAGGAGCCCTGAGCAAGGGACAGTTAGGTATATATGTTATATGCATGTGTGCAATTGTTCCGGAAGGAAAGGAGATGCTCCCATCAGGAAGAAAGGGTGAGTGGACCTGTCCTTGCGGAGACCACCTTCCGCTGTGGGCCTGGTGTGGACGGCCCGGCCGTGGGTCCCAGCCCAGCCACGTATTGGCTATGTGACTGTGGACCTTGTAGTTCTCTGGGCCTCAATTCCCTCATGCAAAGGTGGGCGATAGAAACACCTCCCTCGCAGAGTTGTTCTGACTCACAGAATGCTTGGTAGATCATCCCATCAAGCAAAGTTTTGTTATTATTACTATATCAGACTCTATCTTTAATTCCCACCCCAAATCCCATATAAGCTGTTGCTTTCCACGTCTCCTCTCTTTCTACATCCTGAGTTTGGTCTTGCCAGTGGGTGGGAGGCAAGCTGGCCTGAATGCTAAGAAGTGCAACCCGGTTTACCTTCCTAACCATAAGATTCCTGCTCCTGGCTAGTGCGAGCCTGGATACCTCGAACAAAGGCCTGACTCTGAGCCGGGAGGAATGGTCAGCCTCTGGTGCAGGGCAAGATGTACGGCCACAAAGGGACACAGGTCAGCAGGCCGGAGATGGGGATTGGGGGTTGAGGGGAAGGCTCGGGGTGAGAAGGTGAGGTTCAAGGAGGAGACCTGACTGGGGGAATCTTTAAGGGGCTTAACAGGTGGAGATTTATGTCTGAAGGGCCATTTAAGTCACACAGTCTAATGCATGATTTTGCAAAATAAGAAACAGGTCCAAAGAGCATGACTGCCATTCTGGTAGATGGCCCTGAAACCGACGCCAGGGCTCCCGACTCCTGTTCCAGTGCTTTGTCAGAATTGTCCTTTAACTCCTCCATGCTGCCTCCACTCTCTGTCAAGTCACCACCCAAACTAGGTTTGCCAAAACAGCAACCACTTTTAAACAGTATATCTTAAGACAGTCCTACTACTCAAAGCACAGGTCTCAGTTTTGGGTTTGGGTAAATACACCATCCCCCTAAATCAGCAGAAGGGCCAAGCAGTGGGCCTCCACTTCACTCTCTTTGAAAATGCTCTTGCCACAAGCAGGAGAAAGCCCTGCTATCCTCACATCGGCCAGCATGGGGCAGACATGGAACAGGCTTGTCTGCTTTGCGGTCTGGCAGCTCCCAGCAAAGAGGGCAGCCTGCCTTGGCTTCCAGCCGGGCCTCTCACCAAATTGGGCTTCCAGCCAGAGACCAGCAGTAAAAAGCCAGTATGATTGGTTTTACTGTCTAGTAAAATGCAAGTACTCATAAATGCTCATTTGCTCTATCATTTCAGACTCCTTAGTGCTGAAGCTGGCTGGCTACAGATAGGGTACTCGAAGTTAAATCATCACCAGACCATAGAAGAGCTGTGACATCGGGGAAGTTATTCCCTACACTTGGGTTCCATATTAGAAAATAAAGGAAAACACGGTGCCCACCTGTTAGGGTTGCTGAGTGGCCCAGATTAAAATTTTCTTGCCTCATAATAATGTTCGCTGTATATTAGACATCAGTTAATAATGACTTTATTAACTTTTCCCTTAAATAAATATTTATTGAATGCCTTCTATGCATAAGACCCTAAGCCAAGTGTTTAGGAGATAGAATAATGAATAAAACACTTCTTCAAAAATATCATAATTACTCTTTTGTTTTATCAGTTTTATCTTTTAGCTCTTATCTTAATAACAGTAACTCTCTAAATCTCTTTGATTTCTGTTATTTTTCTGCTATGAGGAAGCTCAGCACTAAAGCTAAATGCCAAAGCTAAAGGCTGCTCTTTTGTTTCTTATGGCTAACAGATTTGCATTCTTCTTTTTGGTTGGTTTTTATATTCTACTTATATTCATATTTCACTAAGTCACTGTACAAATCTTTGCCCAGACCTGCTCCATGCAAGCTATGGGTTAGCTTGGTCAGACACTGGTGGTCTTTGGGAAAAGGAGAATGCCAGAAAAAAAAAAAATCAAACAACTGTATTTACAGGTAAGGAAGGGAAGAGGAATAAAGCGGAAACAGCAACAGTTAAAACACCTCTAAGAATGACAGGATTGGGCTCTATTTGGGAAGAAAGAGAAAAGCAGATAAAAATACAGACATTGCCCAGGGCCACCTTCAGTGTGAGCAGAGAAGAAAAAGAAGTGAAGGCAGTGGAGGTGTGCACGAAAAGGCACAGGCCAGGAGAGAAGTTGCTTGGCTCCATTTCAGGGGCGATGGAGAGGAAGGACAACTAGCAAGAAGTTTCCCATCATGAGATAAAGGGGAGTAGGGAGCAGAAACCACTGCCCCACCCCTACCCCAGTGCCCAAAGGGAAACGTTCCGGGTCAGCTGGACACAGAGCTGAGTCTCCAGGTTCCTGTGACTTTGGATCACTGATGTTCGCAGCTCTTCCCCACCCTCCCACCCCTCCATGCCCACCTCCTCTAAACCAAGAATATATAAAGAGCCAGTCACCACATATGTTAAAAATACAAGAGGACTGCCATTAGCCTCACTCAGCACACGTTGAAAAGGCCTACAGATGGGCCAGCACACTTGACCTGAAGGAAAAAATAGAACAAAAGAAATATTGCTGACTGTGGCAAAAGAGGAGCAGGCTGATCCATCTGTTAAAGAAAACTCTTGACCAAACCACATACAACTATTGGTGTTAAGAAATGTCCAAACATGTAGAGAACTTTAATGAGTTTATTGGAGCCAAACTGACAACAAATGCTGAGAAGCAAAATCTCAATGAATTGAAAGAATGCTCCAGGGAATGGCAGTTTTGCTGCTTATTTTATACATTAGAATCAAAGGAGGAAACTAAAGAAGGTTACGTGAAATCTGTTGATGGTAGATTAGGGAGGTGGCAGAAAGCAAAGCTAGAGAAATCTCTGGGATTGGATAAATGATAAAATGGAGAGATAAATACTTCTTTTACAAAACTGGTGGGTACAAGATAGATAATAATTAACATTTACAGCATATAGAGATGCTATTCAGGGAGCAAAATAACTATGAGGCATTCTGTGTTCTCAGGGCTCTAGAAAAGAAGGTTACTCTGACATTTCAAAAGTAAAGATCTTAAGTCCTATTGTCCTTTTGCTTCTAAGATAATTACAGGCCTATGATGTGACTACCTGCCATGACTCTTAGTTAGGAATTTTTATGTTCAGGCCATCCTATGTGGTTAGTTTTGATCTCTGAGTTTGTAAGGCACATCATGCAGGCCTCCCCTGAGCTTGTCAGGTTTAGCACATGGCCTCTTTTTCATCCACATAATATTTTTTTTAGAAACTAAGAACACCCCACAAAAATGTGTACCCCTATAGGCCAAAAGGAATGTGCTGGAACCATAAATTGGAAAGCGCTAAAATGTCTATCAAATATAGAATGAATAAATAAATTGTATGTTCATATAACAATGAGATTGAAGAAACTACAACTACATACAATAATAGAGATGAATCTCACAAACGGGTGTTCAATCAAAGAAGCCAGGTACAAAGGAGTGCAAACTATATGGCTGCCTTTACATAAAGATCAAATAAGAAAACTATTGTGTTAGAAGCCAGGGTAGTAGTCATCCTTGGGGGAGGAAGAATACAAGTGCTTCTGGGGCGCCAGTCACATTCTGTTTCTTGATCTATTGCTTCCACTTTGTGAAAATTTATTGAGCGGTGCATTTTTCTGTAAGTATATTAGATTTCAATAAAAAGTAATGAACAATAACAACACAAGCAGATACTGGGGTCTTAACACTGTGGCTCCCAGGGAAAGGAGTGGGCCATGTGGCACCTGACTCTGCTTCCAAACAAGGGTTGAAAGTGACAAAGGGAGGTCCAAGATGGCAGCAGAACAGGAGGGCTAGAAGTTGCACCTTCCATAAGCAAATTTAAATGTACAGATATAGAAAGAGCAATTACCCCTGGGAGAAAACTGAGGCTGAATAACAGCTTCTTAACAACAAGCAAGAGAAAGAGATGCGACAGCAAAGGCTGGAAAGCTGTGGAAGCCCTTTGGGAGCCATGGAGTCAGAGGAGACACCATTGGTTACATTCTTTCCATTTTGAGAGGTCTATTCAGTACTTTGGCCCATCTGTAAGATTACCACAATGCATTATCAGGTACATTGCCTGGAGTCATCTCCTGAAAAAAAAGGGAGCTAGCAGGAACAACAGGGCATCACCCCCATGCCTGGCCTTCTTGCCTTCAGCTGCTAGTGCCCACAGTACTATTAGCCCATGCCTAGCTCTAAGAGGCTTCCCAAAACTACCTGGCACATAAAACTTACACAGAAGTCACTTCTTCACAAGACTATTTTCTGTGTAACAACCCGGAGAGTGAGTGTATAGAGAAAGCTGGGAAGCCTGGGAAAGAAGACAGGTGCAGATGTGTGGCCCAAGTTTTCTGAGGAAGTCTACTCTTTGCTTTACTGCCTGTAAGAGTCCAGGTGGCCCTCATGAGACCTGTACGAGGCCAGAGTGCAGGTTTGGCCCTATGTTCTGCTTCCAGGCCAGATTTGGTACAGATAGATTTGCTGAACTTTGAAAGGAATTCTGGCCAATCTGAAAGCAATTACCAGTGAGCGGTGCAGGGGGTCAGGGCGGGGCGGGGGGGTGTAGTGATGGATTCTGGCAAAGCCAGAGCTGTGGGCACCCTCTTAGGCTGCTTAGTGACTCAAGAACCTTCAAAACAAACAAACAATAAAAAAACTGTGATTGACAGAAGGTCCAAGATGGTAAAATAGGTAAAGGAAATAGACATACAAGCCCAGGAAGTGCAGATTCACAAACAAGATGAATCCAAACAGGTTCACACCAAGACACATTATAATTAAAATGACAAAGGTTAAAGACAAAGAGAGAATTCTAAAAGCAACAAGAGAAAAACAACTATTTACTTACAAGAGAGCTCCCATAAAACTGATAGCTGATTTCTCAACAGAAACTTTGCAGGCCAAAAGGGAGTGATGGGAAATATTCAAAGTGATGAAAAGTAAGGGCCTACAACTAAGACTACTCTACCCAGCAAGACCGTCTTTGAAAATTTAAAGATAGATACAAAGCTTCTCAGACAAGAAAAAGCTAAAGGAATTTATTACCACCAAGTTAGTATTATAAGAAATGTTAAAGGAACTTTTTAAACAAGATGAAAGAGATAAACAAACAAAAGAAGACCAAAAAAATATAAATAATAAAATAGCAATAACTATGTACCTATTAATATCACTTTAAATGTGGATAGATTAAAATGCTCCAATCAAAAAAACATAGGGTGGCTGAATGGATAAGAAAACAAGATTCACATATATGCTGTCCACAAAAGACTCAACTCAGATCAAAATATACACATAGACTGAAAGTAAAGGGATGGGGGAAGATATTTCATGCAAATGGAAATTTTTAAAAAGCTGGGGTAGCAATACTTATAGCAGAAAAAATAGACTTCAAAACAATGACTATAAGAGACAAAAAAGAACATTACATAATGATAAAGAGATTAATCCAACAAAAGGACATAACCCTAGTAAACATCTATGCACCTAACATAAGAGCACCTAAATATATAAAACAAATATTGACTAATATAAAGGCAGAGATCAACAGTAACACAATCATAGTAGCGGACTTTAACTCCCCACTGACACTAATGGACAGATCCTTTAGACAAAAAAAAAAAAAAAAAAACAACATGGAAACATCAGCTTTAAATGACACACTAGACCAAATAAAGTTACATGATATTTTTAGAGCATTTCACCCCAATGCAGCAAAATATACATTCTTTTCAAGTTCACATGGAACACTCTCCAAGATAGACCATATATTAGGCCACAAAGTAAGTCTCAATAAATTTAAGAATACTAAAAATAATGTCAAGCATCATTTCTGACCACAATGGTATGAACCTAGAAATCATTACAGGAAAAAAAAAAAACTAAACTAAAAATCACACAAACATATGGAGGCTAAATAACATACTAGTAAACAATGAATGGGTTAACAATGAGACTAAGAAATAAATGAAAAAATATCTTGAGACAAACAAAAATGAAAACATGACTCAAAATTTGTGAGATACAGCAAAAGCAGCCCTAAAAGGGAAATACATAGTAATACAGGCCTACCCCAAGAAACAAAACAAAACAAAAAACCTCAAATAAACAATCTAACTATACCTAAGGGAACTGAAAAAAGAACAGCAAAGCCCAAAATGAGTACAAATAAGGAAATAACAAAGATCAGAGTGGAAATAAACAAAATAGATATAGAGGGCATAGGTTCTGCAGAGGTATAGAGGTATGAAACAGTATATAATGTATCAGTTAGCTTTTGTTGTGTAACAAACCATACCCTAAATTAAAAAAAAATAAATCAGGAATAAGGCAAGGATGTCCACTTCCATCACTTTTATTCAAGATAGTATTGGAAGTTTTAGCCATAGTAATCAGACAAGAAAGAAAAATCAAAGGCATCCAAATTAGAAAGAAAGAAGTAAAACTGTCATTATTTGCACATGACATAATACTATAGAGAGAGAACCCCAAAGATTCCACCAAAAAACTATTATAACTGATAATTAATTTAGTAAATTAGCAAGATACAAAATTAATATTCAGAAATCATTTGCATTTTCATGTACCAATAATGAACTATCAGAAAGAATCCTATTTACAATTGCATCAAAAAAATAAAATAGCTAGGAATAAAGTTAACCAAGTAATTAAAAGATCTGTACTCCAAAAATTATAAGACATTAAAGAGAGAATTAAAGAAGATACAAGTAAATGCATAGGAAGCATTAATATAATTAAAATGTCCATTCTACTTAAAGCAATCTATAGATTCAATACAATTCCTATCAAAATACCAATTGCATTTTTCACAGAAGTAAGACAAATAATCCTAAAATTTATGTGGAACCATAAAAAAAATACCCCAAATTACCAATCTTGGATTAATAAAAACAAAGGTTGAGAAATAAAAACAAAGCTGGAGATATCATGCTACCTGATCTCAAACTATATTACAAAGCCATAATAATCAAAACAACATGGCATTATCATAAAAACAGACATATACTCATAGATCAATGGAACAGAATAGAGAGTCCAGAAATAAATCCATGTCTATATGGTCATTTACTATATGACAAAGGAAGGAAGAATTTACATTGGGGTAAAGACAGTCTATTCAGTAAATACTGCTGGGAAAACTGTACAGATACATGCAAAAAAAATGAAACTGGAGCACCTTATTACTCCATATACAAGAATAAACTCAAAATGGATTAAAGACTTAGATGTAAGACCAGAAACCATAAAACTTCTAGAAGAAAACAGGCAGTAAACTCTCAGCCATTGCCCTTTGTAATATTTTCTTCTGATATGTTGCCTCACAGAAGGGAAACAAAAGAAAAAATAAACAAATGGGACTACATCAAACTAAAAAGTTTTTGCACATCAAAAGAAACCATCAACAAAATGAAAAGACATTCTCCTGAATAGAAGTTATTCACCAAAGATACATCTGATAAGGGCTTAATATCCAAAACTTATTAAAAAAAAAACAAACCTCATATAACTCAGCACCAAAACAGCAAACAATCCAATTAAAAAATGGGCAGAGAACCTTAATAGACATTTCTCCAACAGGACATACAGACGGCCAACAGACATATGAAAAGATGCCCAACATCACTCATCATCAGAGAAATGCAAATAAAAAGCACAATGAGATATCACCTCACACCTCAGAATGGCCATCATCAATAAATCAAGAAACAACCGTTGGTGAGGATGTGGAGAAAAGAGAACCCTGTAAAGTGTTGGTAGGGTTGCAAATTGGCACAGTCACTATGGCGAACAGCAGAGGTTCTTCAAAAAATAAAAACTAGAACTACCTTATGACTGAGCAATTTCACTCTTGGGTATATATTCTAGAAAATCTCAAACACTAATTCAGAAAGATATATACACCCCTATATTCACTGTAGTGCTATTTACAATAGCCAAGATATGGAAACAACTGAAATGCCCATCAATAGACAATTGAATAAAGAAATTGTGGTATATACATACAATGGAATATTACTTTGCCATAAAAAAGAATTACATCTTACCATTTTTGACAATATGGATGAACCTAGAGAGTATTATAAGTGAAATGTCAGTGAAAGATAAATACCACATAATTTCACTTATATGCAGAATCTAAAGAATAAAGTAAATGAACAAATAAAGTAGAAACAGACTCATAGATACAGAGAACAAATTGATGGATAGCCAGGTGTGAGGGAGGTTGGAGGGCTGGGTGCAAAAGAGGAAGGGATTAAGAAGTAATAATTGATAGTTACAGGAGAGTCATGGGGATGTAAAGTACAGTATGGGGGATATATTTAATAATATTGTAAAAACTATGTACATGAATGAGACCTAGACTTGCAGCAGCCACCTTGTGAAGAGGGGAGATCCCCAGAAACAAGATCAGCAAGGCAGAGAACTAGAGCCACTAAATTAATCCAGAGCACTCTACCTCCAACTTCCTGTTCAATTAAATAAAATAAAATTTCCATATAGTTTAAATAAGTTTGAAATGAGATTTTCTGATATTGCTACTAAAGGTGGCATTAACTGGTTCAGATCTAATCTGTCAATTCTCGGGTGGGCTGCACACTCCTGGGAAGGAAGCAAGGGCTGGCATCACTACCAGTAACAACTGAAATTCTGCTGCCACCAAGCAGCTGCTGCCTCTCAGAGCCCTGCACGAGCCTCCGAGGCAAAGTTCCTGGCACTTCCTCTATAAAGGTAAGGAACCCATTCTTTGCAATTATCAAGAACTTACCTTGGGAGTGGGTTGGGGAAACAGACTGGTTTGAGGTGGGGTAACAATGGTGCAAAAAAAATACCCCAAGGAGAGAAAACCCTTCAGAGGTGGCTCTATCACTTACTCTGAGGGAGCTGCTTGCCTTAAGCCCGTGTGTGCTGAGAGCAGATGCTGTCAGTGCCCCAGACACATCCCACAGAAATTCTAGTACACTCCAGCCAACCTTAAACTGCGCGTCTGTGTGCTTGTGCCTGGGGCTTACTTGCAGAACAGTAGAAAGCCCTTCAAGTTCACATCCAAGGAAGTTCCAGAAGTGCTGGCAATAATATCCCCTGAGAGCAGCCCTCAACCTACACTCCTGGAATTTGGTTTACAAAGGCTCTCTGGCCCATGGTGGAATCATCCTGAGGTGTGTGCCTGACAGAGCTCTTGCACAGGACCAAGCTCTGTTTGCCAGCCATGATGGCTGCTATAATAATGTACCCTTTGTTGACTGCTTTCCTTCCCTGCGTTACTTTCCTACTGGTGTTCTTGGAACCTCCCAAATCAATTATCTGTGCTCAGACCTTTGCTTCTAGGGGAGTCCAAACTAAGGCAGTGATCCTGGGGGTGGGGGTGAGGGTGGTTCAGGAATGTGGGAAAGGTGGTGAAGAGGGAAGTCTCTGAGGGATGTAGTGACAATCTAGCCACTATTGGGAAGTGCTGGAGGCATGAAACCGAGACTTCTGAAAATTGCCAACTGGGAGATGAGCCTCCTAAGTTTTCAAGGTCCACTGGTTGATCATGAGTGCCCAGCTGGTGAGGGCACCATTAATGCGGTTCTGATTGTATTCCAATCCCAGCAGCACCCTTGTGTGGCATTTCACGTTGACGATCTACTCACCCACTGGGCCCCCATCTCCCTGCAGCTGAGGGACCCTCTAAGCAGTGATCAGCATCAAGAATGGATCCTCTTTTGTTCTTATTCATTCAATGTGTTTATTTTCCAAGATTGCGTTTGTGGAAAGCATTTAAACAGCTCCATTAGAAGAAAACAAAAGTCACCAGATGGAAAAATAGAATAAAAAAAACATGCACACACACAAAATTCCCCAAGCAATATAGGCAGAGCAGCAGGAGTGATTGTTGTCCTGCTGTTGTGGATAATGCAGCTGTGTGGGGAAAATGATCTGCTTTTGACAGCCTAGAATTTTCAAGGGAGAACTGAACACAGGTCAACAGCAGTCTGTGCTGCGATTCACCCCTTGAGAAAGTTTGACAAACCTTCCTTCTTTCCTCTAGTAAGGACAAAAGAACAGTTACTAGGAATACCACATATATTGAATTATTAAGTACATGTAACTTTTTCTTGGAATAATGCTTTCCAGTTGGATCATATTTTATTTGGACAGGCCTTGTTCTCAAGAGCCCAAGAAACATCCTTCACCATACACTGGCTGCAAAGCCAGACAAATATGAAAGCAAGAGAGGGGGTGGCTACTCCTGAGGCTGCAACCATCACACCTCCTGCCCCTTCAAGAAATCAAGTGAACCAAACTGCCTCCACCTCTCCCCTACCCCACCATCAAACACTATTTTGCCTACACTCTGGGTCGAAAAACTTCAGCAATACTCCAAGGGAGGCAGAAAGGCTCACTTTCCTTCACCTTGTAGGTCCTGGTCATTGCTTCTTCCTTGTCTTTCATTCTCCCAGTGGCCAACAAGGGAGAAGAAAGATGGCAGTGTGAAAAGGTGCTTAAGTCAGGACTGGTGTTCTGGGTCCTGTAAGGAGGAGCCTTAACATTATTTTCCTTGGGACTGGTCTTAACTGAACTCCAGCCCTCTCAGACAGCCACACTAGATGTAATGTGCCTGAGGCATTCCCTCATCTGCCCAGAAGAGGGAATCTGGTCACAGATAGCAGCAGCAGACATTACGCAGCATGGAGGCCTTGGCAGCCAGAGGAGAATATTGGCCATGCAGCTGATCTGCACCCTACCCTTTTGTCAACCGTGTGATACCCAGTAATTTACTTAACTTTTCTGGCCCTCGATTTCTCCATCTGTAAATAGTAGCTCCCACTCAGATAGCTAACTTGAGGATTACAAGAATATAAAACACTAATGCCAAATGCATCATAAACTCTCTATAAATGGCAACTCTTATTACTACCATGGGGATACGGCTATGGTTTCTAACACAGTGAGCGAATACGGGGTAATAACAGCTGTTTCCACAACTGCCATTTTTAGGGGCTGTTAACATGAGTGTAACTGTGGGTCGTAGCGCAATGATGACTATTAGGGAACCCAAGTGGGATTTCACATTAAGAAACCAATCACATTAAGGAAAGAATGGAATGTTGTGCACTGGGTGGATGGTTTGGACAGCCAGAGACAGTGTGGAAAGTTACCAGAATGTCCAGCTGCCATCAAGAGGGCTTGCCAGGGAAATAGCTCATTCAGCCTGACCAGGATTAGGAGCCAGAGAAAAGGCAGGCTCCAACACACAGAGCTCCGTGAGACCTGGAGCAGAACCCGCATACTCAGGTTTCATCAACAACAAAGTCATGAGAAAGTGACTTTACAGAGGTCAAGGCTCTTGGAGGAGAAAAGAGGTTGAAGACCACAGGCAAAGACCTCGCCATCTCTGTTGCATACAAGCCAGGCCTCCCATGATGGCAGGTGCAATGACCCCTGGGGACAGGTCCCAAGCCCTCCTCCATCAAAACTCATGTTTCTAAAGCATAATCTGAATCTTATTCAGTAATACCAAGCACTTTCCTTTCTACTCTTTCCAGACGTACAGGTTGGCCATGCTAGGCTGGGAAATGCCAACAGTGAGAAAACTCTAGAAATGAGGTAGATTCTTTGAGGAAAAGAGAGAAAACAGATAGAGATTTTGACGAAGCAGTAGATGATGTGTGAAGAGGGGCATAGCAGAATATCCTGGTGTGATATTGTGATTTATAATAAGAAACATATATGTGGTCCCCAACTCCTTTCCTATTCAGAGCTCCTAAAACACTTGGAATTTCCCAAGGGATAAACAATAAAGGTGTCTTGATATTTATAACAAACTCATTTCAACTACACCTGAGCTTATGTTAATGGGGTGACTTTGAGAAAACACCTAAAGTTGGGGGCTGATTGCCAGGAGAACAAACTATCTGATTAGAGGGTTGGAACTTTTAGTCCACCATTACCTCTGGGGAAGGGAGAAGGGCTGAAGATTGAGTTCAAACACCAAAGGCCAATGATTTAATCAATCGTGCCTGTGTAAATAGCAGGATGAGGCTAGATCATAACAGACATGGTGGATTCTGCTTTTTTTTCTGTAGAATCACTCACTTTGGGGGAATCAACTCCCATGTCATGAGGGCATTCAAAAAGCCTTATCAAAAAGTCCACATGGCAAAGAACTAAGGCCTCCCACCCCCAACAACAGCCAGATTTAACTCGGGAGCTATGTGAATGAACTCTCACATAGAGGCAGATTGTCTAGCTCATCAAATCTGCAGATGATTGAAGCCCCAGTCAACACCTCGACTGCAATCTCAATGGGGACCTCAAGTCAGAACCATCAGGTAAGCTGCTCCTGAATTTCTGACCCTCATAAACTGTGAGATAATAAATGTTTGTTGTTGTTTTAAGACACTAAATTTGTTACACAGCAATAGGTAACTAATACTTAGACATACTCAATTCTTAACTGATACAGAACCTAAGAAGTCAACTTGGCATGACCACATGTGACACCTGGATGATCCATACTCTCCAACCTGCCAAACTCCCATCCTCAGAAGCACAGCTTCCATTCTCCTATTGCCACCTCCCTCCTGGGCTTACATGAAACACTCGGCACCCTTCCTATGGATTGGACACTGATGCTAGCTGTAGTCAAAGAAGTAAATCTACTTTGTTCCATTTGAGGATCACTGCCAATTCCTTCTCCTCCTAACTTGCCCGGGTACAGGAGTTCTCACTTTTGTACCACCGTCCCCCTAAGTATTCACAGTCCAACCATCTATTATATAGTGGGCCTACCAGTATTCTGGGCCATGGAAAGTGGGGTGCCCATGTGAATTAGCCAGAAGCTGAGACAAGGAATCCCTCAGCCAACTGCCTCTGGTGGGTTATCCTCACTGGTTTCACTCAGTAAACAACTGTACTTGGTCATTAAAATTGGCTCCCTCAGGACTGCTGGAACAGACAAATTGAACTGGAAAAGATAAAACTCTCCAGTTTTCCTGGTGTTTCTGTTGAAGCTGATCTCCCCAAAGCCATGTAAGTTGTGTCCAAACCGAGAGGTTGGAAAATGTGGTCACACAATACTTGAAAGTTCCTCTACTTACCCTGAGATCTCTGAAAGTGAGAACTAGAAATGTGCTGCTCTCTTCTTGTGATTCTACAACGGACTCTGTCCCTTCAGTGAAGAAGCTGACTTTTCTAATTGCCATTTTGGCGGGGAAGGAAGGTTCTTAGGCTAGAAGTGGAAAAAATGATGAGGACCAGATCGGGTGGGGGAAAGCAATTAAAAATTTGAACATAAATCATGTGAAAGGGTTCTCCAGAGAAACAAAACTGATAGGAAGAGATTTATTATCAGAAACTGACTCACACAAGTATGGAGCCTGAGAAGTCCCATGACCTACCATCTGCAAGCTGGAGACCCAGGAATGCCAATCAAAGTCCAAAGGTCTAAGTACCAGAGATACAGATGGTGCAAGTCCCAGGCAATCAGCTAAAGACCCATGTCCCAGCTCAATCAGTGAGAGAAAATTTCAACCTTCTTCCACCTTTTGTCCTATTTGAACCTTCAATAGGTTATATGATGCCCACCTACATTGGGAAGGGTAATCAGCTTTACCTAGTCCATGAATTCAAATGCTAATCTCTTCTGGAAACAGACATGCTCAGAAATAATGTTTAACTATATACCTGGGCATCCCATGAAGTGGACGCATAAAACTAAACATCACATAAATAAAAGCTTGTTTAAGGAGCACATGCCACACTCCCTGCCTCACACCCAATGCTCTGGGAACAAGGACCTCTGGACACATATTGCGCTGTTTTCTTCTTTTTTTGGTGCTCCTCTGCCCAGAATGGTCATTTCTCATCCTCATAGCAGGCTAAGTCCTACTCATACTGTAGGACACAGTCTAAGTAACTCCCAAGTGTGTCAGGAGCCACTCTGGATGCTTCCATTCACACAACTGTACATTGCTCCCATGACACTCAGTCTTACACCACCGACTCTCTATGTGTCTATCTCTCCCTTACTCTGAGTGCTTCTCAGGACAAGAGTTTTGCTAAAATCACTTCTGTATTCCCAACCCCCATCCACATTTTAGAACAGTGCCTAGAAAATAGTAGATGCTCAATAAAGGTGTGCTGGGTGAGTAAATGAATAAATTTGTAATGCGCACTGCACTGGGACACTATTGTATCCACTCTTAGACCAATCTCCATCTCATTTTCTTAAGTAGTAAACATCATCCTCAAGTGGTACTGGGACTGCTTCTCAGCCCTGTGAGTTCCTGCTCTGAAAGCTGTTCTTTAAACCACTGCACTCAGAAGCAAGAACTCCATTTCACTTCACTTTTCTAACTCAAATAAATCAAGCTTTGGTGACTCTCCAGAATGGTGAGAATTTGATCTCAGCTACATTTGGGGGTGTCAAAGTACATTTTTTAAAATGCTAAAAATGTAATTTTCATATAAATACATAAAGAGCATGGGTCAAAAGACTTCCATAAGCCATTAATGAGGAAACGCAGGCTGAGAAAGCTGGTTCGAAGGATGACACAAGAAAATGACATACAGAGAGAATCAACAGTAAGAGGAAACAGGGGAATAAGATTGCTAAATTAGATACAAAAATTGTTTAACGCCCTACACAGCAATAAAACCATCAGTCTTGGGGTTACCTTCTCCACAAACAGAAATGTTTGCATTTCAACCAGGCAAAAAGCACTCATCTCCTTTCAGCTATCTACAAGTTAACATCTAACTTTATAGAGTCTGGGCTTTAATGACCTTAAAGTATATGCTCAACCAAGTTATCTTCCTGTAGTGAAGGCAAGTGAACTCTATTCTGGAAATAATTCTACCAATAAAGAGGTTAAAATAGAGAGTGTTTAGGTGAAGCCTGGAATATATACATTTAAAGCAAATGTGAAAATGAGACTAATCTGGATTTAGGTCCAATGTGTATTCAATAAGGGAGCACTCCAGACAATAAGGAAAGATTGCAACAGTGATGCCAGTGCCAATGCATATGCAAAAAAGAGAAGAAACAAAAGATCTGATGTTTTCAGACAGTGATCTGATGAAAAGGCTAACAAATTATATTGGGCAACTATTCAAAATGGGCCTGATAAAGTATTAAGGAAGGAGTGTATTGGGAGTTCAGGATGTGTGCCCATGTCCTCCCCTCTAGGATGCTCTGCAAGAACTGTCTACATAGAAGAAAAATCTAAGTGTGAAATAAAATTAAGCTTTCTACTCCTTCCCCCACACTGTCCCCCCAAACCTAAAAGGCAGGGCCAGTAGCACAGACTCAGCAGCTCATGTGAGCCAGAAGCCAGCAGGAGCTCAGAGGCCCCTGCTTTTTGAAGAAGCAGAAGTGGGAAATGCAAGAGCTCTGTAAACCAAAGATGTGACAAAACTTGACCTGACCTGATGGGAACTGAACTGAACTGAAGGGCTTAAACAACATTCTCTCACGGTTCTGGAGGCTGGGACGTCCCAGATCAAGGTGCCAGGAGATTCAGTTCTTGGTGAGGGCCCTTTTCCTGGCTTGCAGATGGTGGGCTTATTGGTTCACACATGCTGTAGAGAGAGGGAAGCTTTAATGTTGCTTCCTTTTCTTATAAGGACACTAATGCTATCATGGGGACCCCATCCTCATTACCTCATAGAAACCTATTACCTCTGAAAGGCCCTGGCTCCAAATACTAATGGGCTTCAACATATGGATTTTGGGGGACACAAACTTCAGTCTATAACAGCATCTGACCCTAAAGTTTTTAAATTAGAGGTTGGGTTCCTGTACCACACGCAGAGATTACCAATGCTAACATTTCGGTATCTAATCTCATTTTTGTAATTTCCCAGATGTTGGATATTTTGGAAGATGTTTTCAATTTTCCTTATTTGAAAAAAAAAAAAAAAACTGCAACGATTGTTTCCATATGACAAATTCCTGAAGGCAGAGCCAGACTAAAGTGGCATGCATGTTTTAAGACTCTTGAAACATGTTGCCAAATTACTTTCCAGCATTGTTGGCCAGTATTTCAGAAAGGCTACCTCAGTACAACTCACCCACACTGAGCGTTACTGCTGCAGCATTGTTTTTTTTATTTATAGAAAACCAGCATGTGTGAATGACAAAGTATTCAAGTAGCAGAGAAATGTATATACACTTATGCTGCCAACTTCCAATCTCTTTCCCCAGAGGGAGGTTAAGACATATTTCACGTATCTTTCTTAAATCTCTCTTAACCTTTGCTGCTGCCTCCACTAACACTCTGTAATCCTGTGCCTTCAGAGGCCAGGTAAGGATAATGACTCTCATTACATTCCAAGCATGACTGTCCCCCAGCTTTTTCATTCCTGGACGCTGCTAATCTTAGCTACACTAAGGCAGTTAAAAATTCCCTTTCTACACCCCCCCCCATTTTCTTATTTTAACAGGATTTGACATCCCCCAGGGTATCAGTCCTGGCTGGAAAACTAGAAACTAGGAAGATTGGAATGTGCAAACCCCATCAGGTCTCTGACTACCTATGTGATCTGCTAGGTTTTACCCAAACCAAATGGCTAGGGCCACATTTGAGAAGACACCTGCTGAGAGGCAAGTTTCCTCCGGCTTTCACAAAGACTTTGCCCTTCAAAGTCTTTACTACAGGAAACATACTGCATCTCCACTCTAGACCAGATCTTTCAGGGCTGGGGTACAGGGCAGAGATAGGCCCTATGCTGGTGACCAATGAGTGCCACATGATTGAAGTAAGGGGTGTGGGTGTGGGTAGGGGTGCTCTGAATAGACCAGGACAAGGGTTGTCCACCATAACAGCCATTGGTTCTGCCTGCCCAGGTCCTCACCCTCTGGCAAATCCAAATGCCTGAACCCTCAGCAGGTCATTGTAGAGAGAAGGGGAAAACAACCTTGATGAACTCGTAATTCTGCTAGTTAGGTTGTTTCTATTCATTTTGGACGACACATTCCTCAGTACTCACTCTGGAGTCACTGACATGAATCTGACCCAAACACTGACCAGGAAAAGACAAACCCTGTGATAGGGTTCCTTTTAAAGCTCTTCCCCTTTAAATCATAGTTGCCATTGTAACAAGTCATGGTCTGTGACAAGAAATAGGCTCCATGTAATGGAGCAGTTTCTGTAAGCTGCAGCCCTTATAGGGAGGACCCATCAGGCTGTGGAGACTTCCCTGTGATGCTTAAACAACTAGCTCCATGGGAAGAAGTAAACAATGAATGGACAGGTAGGGGTCGCGGGCATCTTGGCTCCCTGTCCCAGCCTCTGACTACTGGCTTTCTTCTCGGGCCCTTAAGCCTCAGGGTACCCGTGCTGTGCTGTGGTGCTCCCTGTCAGGCCTCTCTCCACCTTGCAGTGTCCCAACATCTGCAATAGCTCTATTCCTTCTCTCTCCACATCAAAACCCCAGCGTGAGACTCTGCCCCACTCTGTTTTCTAGACTTCTATGTTTCAAATCCATTCCTTGGCCCTTATTCCTAACTGATCTGTAGGACCATTAACTGCCATTGCCTGAGACTCCCTTTCCCATTTACCAAAGACATTATTAATAGAAAGTCTATTGGCTTCATTACTATTCAGACTTGACACACTATTCAGCCAGATGAAAGAAAGACATCAAATCATACTTCCATCTCCCTATTTTTTAAAGCCTTTATATATCTGGCAATATGTTTTCAAGTACTATGTTTTCCAGGAATATATCTGTCATATGATTGAGATTTGACTGTGTAAAGTAAAATTTAATTGCTAACATACTCATTTTTTTAAGTGCTTTCATTTTTATCCTAAATTTGTAGCCAGATTCTCATTTGACAACAATATTTTATATATCTTAACATAATTACTCTTAGACCTCATGTCTTTAAGTTCAGACTAATTTGCATCACCAAATGATACAGTATTTTAATGGATACCCAAATAATTATCTTTAAAATACAAATATTTCTATTTTATGAAAGTTTGTAATAAAAAAAATGCCAAAAGATTCAGTATTAGCCACCTCTCTTTGAAATACTTTTTACACTTTTTTTCCCCCTTACAAATTATTTGGTATCCTGATGACATTATTCCAGTCAAAGTTGTTCCATAGTATGAGAAACATCTATATTGGACAACTATATTATTAGACATATCAATATTTAGGTTGAAGCTTTCCTTTGGGCAAACAACTTGGAGATTGCAGCTAGAGGGTTTTTCCTGAGCTGTGATGTCCCTAACCCCTCTTAATTAACAACACGAAATGAAAAAATTGGCAAAGGTATTGGCACTAGAATATGGACTCAAGTGAAGGGCCTTAGAAATAGGATGGAGTTGCCTTGAAATGAACTGAAATTCTCTGACCAGAGAACCAGGAAGGAAAAAGTAAAGACACCATTGATGCTACCTCCAAGAGCAGAGGGTGGGCTCAGTCCACCTGGACATTCCAACCCAGACACTAGTCAACCTACAGAGATTCCAGCGGGACCTCCTTCAGCCCCCCATGCTGCAGCTGATCCTGCCAGGAGGGCCGCAGAAGCTTGGTTCACACTGCTGCTCACCACTGATGCTCAACTAAAGCCATGTCCCCATTCTATGGGAAGCCAGCAGAGACATCTGCCCCTTCCTGAAAAGTCCTGGGGTTCACCACCCCTGCCCCCAACTGAGTAGAGACATTACACATCCTGACTGGAGCTGGCCTCCTGGGCTGTTTAAATGAAGCAAAAAGACAAGTTGCTTTTAAAGCCAAGGAACACACTGGGCTCACCAAGAGGCCCCAGCAGCTACTGATGGAATCAGCATGGGCCATAACACAGACCCATTTGTTTTTATTCCTGATCTGCTACTGACTGCGAAACATTAGGCAAGTTGCTTAACCTCTCTGAGGCCTCCATTTCTACACCTGCAAAATGTAGATAATACCGTATGGGGATATGGTGGGCATACTGAATGCATGCACAAAGGAGAGTATTATGAAAACAGCCAGTACAATTATCGGTCTGGCAATATGTTGATGATAGCTCTGAACAGTTTGTATTACTTTCTAAAAATAAAAAAATGCTGCTAAGAAAATTTTATGAGAATTCATCTTTCCACTTGTATAATTTTCATAAAAACTCTGAAAGTGTTAGCATGTAAACAATGCCAGATACTCATTTTCTTTATAAATATCTATAATTGAAATCAGCTTTACAAAACAGAATAAACCCAAGTAAATTATATGCACGTGATTAATTACAAAATTTTTGTCTCATTATCAGAAGCTTATTAAATCTGAATTAGGAATGTAAAGAGCATCATTGAACTTTTTGATCCATTTCTTCAAGCTTAATTGTGAAAATCTTAAGAACCATACAACTGCTCCCACTCCCTGAACTAAATTCAACTCAAGAGAGAGTGGAAAATAAACCACTGGGGATGCCCATGCTTAAAAAATGGGGAAAGAGTGCTCAAAGTTATTGGTAAGCAAAGAAATAAAAATTAAAACTACTAGGATGGCTACAATTAAAAGTACTGAAAACACTAAATGTTGATGAGGATGAGAAGCAACTAGAACTCTCCTACATTGCTGGTAGAAGTGTAAACGATATAAGAAAGGTTAGTTTCTCATATAGTTGAACTCGTACCTACTGCATTTCTGTACCTAGGTGTTTACCTAAGAGAAATGAAAATGAATACCCACAAAAAGACTTGTACAAGAATATCCATAGCAGCTTTATTAATAATGGTCAAAAACATACAACCCAAATTCTACCCCCAGGAAAATGGTCAAATGAACCATGGTATATTTATAAGATGGAATACTACTCAGCAATAAATAGGAACTAACTATTGATATATGATGTATGAATTCCACAGACATTGTGCTGAGTGAAACAAACCAGCCCTAAAAGAGTAGGCATTGGATAAATTTATTCATATGAATTTCTACAAAAGACAAAACTATCTATAGTCAAAAAAATCAGAAAAGTGGTTGGCTCTAGGTGGACTAAGAAGGGACATGAAGGAACTTTCTGGGGTGACAGAAATGTTCTATGCTTTAATGGGAGCATGTGTGTTTGTGTGTGGGGGAATGTTCATTTGTCAAACTATATCAAATTATACACTTACGATGAGTTGTGCATTTCACTCTGTAGAAATTTTATCTTAAAAAATAACTGAAACAAAATGCTGAACTGTAGTTAATAGGCTTGCTTTTCTCACTGGCATGAGTTAACAATTCCAAAGCTACTTCCTATGTATTCTAGACTTGAGCAAATGAGTAAATATGTTAAGGGGAATGGGAGCCAGGTTTCTTACTCTCAGAGAAAAGAGTCACAAATATGTGAAAAGGGGAAGATTAGAATGTCCTCTAAGGTTATAGATTGGAATTGGAAGTTATCTGTATGAACTCATGCTTTTAAGAATATAGACAGATAAATAGAGAGGGTGCCAAAAAATGTATGTGGATTTTAAGAAAGGAAAAGAACTGTATTAAAATTGTACTACTCAATATAAACCAATGACAAAAGATGACTACAAGTCATGTTTGACTTCTGCAATTACAGGAGGTACTCAAAGTGGTTACCATCAGTATTTATGTAATACATAGATAACATCTCTTAAGTGTATACATTTTTGGCACAACCAGTATATTGTCTAACTTTGTCCACTGAGAGTGCCTAGAAGAAATAACACCCCTATAGCAATAAGCACATCGAGCACTTAGATCTGGTTTCTAAATAAAATAAACCTGGGCTCCCTGGAGAAAAGTCTTATGTTCTAGGACTGGGGCATGAAAAACACAAGATGAACCTGGAACATCTTGTTGGACCAGAAACTAGAGATTCTCAATTGGTAGTTGGGAAAATATCAAAGGACATAGGATCAGCTTGAAGGAACTTCCACAGGCCAAATCTGGGACAATTTGAGCATCAATGATAATAATGCATTATAGTCCATTGAATAAAGAATCCATACAATTACAGTCATATATACACATAAGTAGGGGAAAAGATAAAGGTATATAATAAATTCCCCCTAAATTCAGCACTATTAAACAGCCATTTGTTATGCTCACAGATTCTGGAGGTTAGGAATTTGTACAAGGAACATCAAGGATGGCTCCATGATGGTGGGGATCTCAGCTGGAAATTTTGAAAGCTAATGGCTGAAATCCTCTAAAGGCTCCTTTACTCACATACCTGCAGTTGATGCTGTTAGTCCCTGGGAGCTTCTCTCCATGTGGCTAGTTGGGCTTCCTTACAGGATTGTGGCTGCATTAGAGGACTGTGGATACATTTCTGTGAAGGTACTACTTCTCGCTTTGTAATTAATATGTAGCTTATAGGGAGATAGTTTGTGACCATAAAAATACTCTAAATCTTAGTCATGCTTTTGTCCACTAATTTTAGCACCTACTGATGATTCCTGCCTACAACAATTATGTGGTATTGCAAACCCTATTTTAAAATGCGAATCTACTTCAACAGATGACATTTCTTCAAGAAATTCAAACTTCAAAAAAAGAAAACTATAGACCAATATCTCTGATGAACACAGGTGCAAAGATCCTAAACAAAATATTAGCAAATAGAATACAACAATGCATCAATAAGATTATATGTCATGATCAAGTGGGATTCATCCTGGGACCACAAGAATAGTTCAACATACGAAAATCAATCAATGTGATACACCACATAAACAAAATAAAAGATAAAGACCATATGGTCATACCAATTGATGCAGAAAAAGCTTTCCACAAGATACAACATCCATTTATGATCAAAACATTAAATAAAATAGGTATAGAAGGAAAGTATCTCAACATAATAAAGGCCATATATGACAAACCCTCAGCTAACATCATACTGAATGGGGAAAAGTTGAAGCCTATTCCTCTAAAATCAGGAACAAGACAGGTATGCCCCCATCACCACTGCTATTCAATATAGTACTGGAAGTTTCAGCAATCAGGCAAGAGAAAGGAATACAAGGTATTCAAATTGGGAAAGGAATACAAGGTATTCAAATTGTCACTATTTGCAGATGACACGATCCTTTATATAAAAAATTACAAAGATTCCACCAGGAAACTATTAGAAACAATAAATGAATATACTAAAGTCACAGGATACAATATCAATGTACAAAAATCAACAGCATTCCTATATACAAACAACAAATCCTCAGAAAAAGAAATGAGGGAGTCAATTCTTTTTGCAATCATGACAAAAAGAATGAAATACCTGGGAATTAACAAAGAACGTGACAGACTTACACACAGAAAACTGTAAGACACTTTTGAAAGAAATTGAAGCAGACACTAAGAAATGGAAAAATATCCCCCGTTCATGGATAGGAAGACTTAACATTGTTAAAATGGCCATTTTGCCCAAAGCAATCTACAGATTTAATGCAATACCTATCAAAATCCCACAATCATACTTTCATGAAGTAGATAAAAGAATTATTAGATTTATATGGAACCATAAAAGACCTCGAATTGCCAACCAATACTACATAAAAAGAATAAGGTTGGTGGCATTATACACCCTGGCTTCAAATTATATTACAAAGCATCAATAGTCAAAACAGCTTGGTATTGGCAGAAAAACAGAAACATACACCAATGGAACAGAACTGAAAACCCAGAAATAAATCCACAAATTTATGGACAAATAATTTTTGATAAAGGAGCAAAAAACAAGCAATGGGGAAAAGACAGCCTCTTTAGTAGGTGGTGCTGGGAAAACTGGAAAAACATGCAAAACCTGAGCTGTGAACTCTCACCATATACAAAAATTAACTCAAAATGGACTAAAGACCTTCATGTAAGACCTGCAACAATAAACTGGATAGAAGAAAACATAGACCTAGGACTCAAGGAAGACTTCAAGAACCTGACCTCAAAGACAAGGGAAGTAAAAGCAAAAATAAATGAATGTGACTACATCAAACTAAAAAGCTTCTGCATAGCAAAAGAAACCATCAACAAGGAAAAAAGACAGTCAACTGAATGGGAGAAAATATTTGCAAGTAACACATCAGATAAGGGTCTAATATCTAAAATATATAAAGAACTAATAAGCCTTAACAACAAAAAAACAAACAACCCAATTAAAAAGTGGGCAGAAGAACTAAACAGACATTTCTCCCACAAAGAAATACAAATGGCCAGCAGACATATGAAAAAAATGCTCATCCTCATTAGCTATCAGGGAAATGCAAATCAAAACCACAATGAGATACCACCTCACACCTGTCAGAATGGCTGTTATCAACAAGACAAGGAATAACAAGTGCTGGAGAGGGTGTGGAGGAAAAGGAACTCTTGCACACTGCTGGTGGGAGTGCAAACTGGTACAACCACTGTGGAAGGCAGTGTGGAGGTTCCTCAGAAAATTGGGAATGGAGCTACCATTTGACCCAGCAATCCCCCTTCTGGGGATCTACCCAAAAAACTTGAAAACCTTAGTCTGCAAAGACTTATGTACCCCAATGTTCATCACAGCGCTGTTCACAGTGGCCAAAACATGGAAACAACCAAAGTCCCTGAGACAGATGACTGGATAAAGAAGCTGTGGTACATATACACAATGGAATATTACTCAGCTGTAAGAAAAGATGAAATACTGCCATTTGCAACAAAATGGATGGACCTGGAGATCATCATGCTTAGTGAAATAAGCCAGACAGAAAAAACCAAGAACTGTATGATTTCACTCATATGCGGAATATAAAACTGAAAGCAACAAAGAAAAAAAAAAAAGAACAACCAACCCATGGACACAATCAACAGTTTAATGTTTATTTGGAGATGAGTGGGGAGGAGATGGGAGAAGGGGGAGGGGGTGGGAGAAGAGGGAGGGGGAGCTAAATATATGGTATTGAAAGAGAAGTCACATTAGGTGGTGAACTTATTATACAACAAGTTGACAATGCACTGTAGAATTGTACGACTGAAATCTATGTAATCCTTGCTAACAGATGTCACCCCAATAAGTCTAACAATAAAAATAAATTAAAAAAAAAAGAAATCCAAACTTAAAACGGAGTAATTCTTGGAAGCACAGAATGCATTTGTTTGGCTCACAGGCACTGAAATCCTGGGCTGGGGAGCCTGGTGTGGGGTTGGGACTCCTCACTCCTGGTTGAGGGTGGGGAGAACCTGCACAGCCGAGATATCCCTCCTGATTTTTATGGTCACACAGGGGTGTCTGACCAGCTCATTCCGCATCTCTGCCCCTCCTACCATTCTTGAGGTGGCTTCTTTTGTTTGTCCTTAGTTGCAGGGCTTCACTTCAGCAACACTTAAGGCGATTCTCAATGGTTTGTAGTTCTGTAATTGTAAGTTTGCTGTGGTTGTGAGAGGAGGTAAGCACAGCGTTTACCTACTCAACCATCTTGACAGGAAATCACTTGAGTATCTTTTGTAACCACAATCTTTTTCATTGTTTCTATATAGTAGCATTTATCAGTGTGTTTGTGTGTGTGCACACACACACGTGTATGTGTGTGGTTTCTTAGAAGAGCCTTTCCTATTCTATCATTACTAGTTAAATCTCTCATATTTTTACATACTACTTTTATTATTTCATTTTTTGTGTTTGTAAATTTGATCCATCTGGATTTTAATTTGGTATAAGAAGCGAGTTAGAGATCAAACTGTTTTTTTGTATAGTGATCTAGCATCTCAACACCATTAAATGAACAATTTACCTATTCCCTACTAATGCACGTTTTATCATATACTAAGTTCCCACAGGTAGTTGGTTTGACTTTCTAGTCTGTGTTATTGATCTAGCCATGTGTATTTACTACATTGATTTAATTATTATAGATTTATAATGTTTTATATCTAGTATGACCAGAATCTCTTCCTTACTCTTTTTTTCCACAATTTTTTCCTCAAAAATATGCTTGTTTTTCACGTAACCTTAGATTGTTTACATGCTTAAAAATGTGATTTTTATCAAGAAAATAATATATTTCTGGATTAAGTTTGGGAGACTTGACTTCTATATAATACTGTCTTCCCAAATATGGACACTCAACATCATAGACTTCTCTGTTGTTTAAGGCTTGTTTGTATCCAACCTCCTTTGTGTGTGTGTGTGTGTGTGTGTGTGTGTGTGTGTGTGTGTGTGCGTGCGCGCACGCGCGCACTGAAATGGCATTTTGAACGTGTTTTTCACATAACTCTATTCTTATGATTAAATTTATTTGGGGGACATTTTATCTGTTTTTGTCACCATTGCAAATGGATTCTTTTCTCCTGTCATGTTTTCTAACTGATTGCTTACATGTAGTTAAATGTTTTTAAGTAGTTAAATAGTTCATAAGTTCTCTAAGCTTATATCATTTAACAGGAGGAAGAGGACTTTATTTCTTCATATATCAATCACCAACCCACAATGGTAGGAAATGAATCTAGGGCTATATACCAAAAACAACTTCAGGCAGTTCTCTTTTTCTCTTGATAGAATGAAATAGAACATTCAGCACACTGGATTTTGGACAGTATATGTGTATATGTCAATATATATGTCAATATATATACATACGAGTATATATTTCCAATAAGAAATTCCTTTAGAAAAAAACTGCTTCAGTTTGTCTTAACGATGTCAGACCCAGTTAATATAAGTGAAGACACAGGGAGAAAGGATAGACTGAGGAGTGAAATATGAAAGAGGGTTTTGCAGTGCTTGTCAAGGGTCATAACCAAATATTCATTTAAGGTGTGGCTTTGCAGTTACCACATTGTCTTTAAAAGAAAAAAAAAATTTAACATGACCAGGCATATTTCCCAGAATTGTCATAGTCTAATTCAGAGGAAGCAAATTCATACGCCACAAGGAGCTCAGCAGGTGTCATGGATGTGTGAAGCAGCACCTGGGGATAAAAACATAGGCAAAGATAGAGACTGAGCAAACCTCCTACTTCATGTCCCAGTAAAGGGGTAGATAGCTGCCCCTCAGCACCAATCAATTGCTTCCAGGTGGCAACGAAGATTGTATCTTCCAATTCTTTAAGAAAGGTCAGAAATCAGAAAACATATGAAAGTGCCCAGTTTTTAAATGCCAGCTTAAATTTTTAAAAACAAAAGAACACTGTGCAGGCCAGATGTAACCCAAGGCCTCAGGCCAACCAGCATGTGCTCCTCCCTGGTCTGACCTTTCCCCCTGCACCTCCTTGCTGAGTGGCAGACCAAGCAGTTAAAAGTACTGTGTGCGTGGAGGTAGCACTCAGCACAGGCCATGTAGAACACAGCCCAAGCCATCCCTGGACTCAACATTAAGCACCACCACCCCAGTTTGATGGGATGATTAAATAGCCTGCTTTGCACCAGAGACAGAAGTAAAAATATTGGCTTCTGAATTTTAACATTATCTAATTACGGTGATGAGAAGTTCCAGGAAGTGCCCTCCCGGTGCAGCACATTATCCTGGGAAGACTATCCGTGGCCACAGCTCTGACTGCTAACGCGAAGACGCCCAAGGTCCACCTTCTAGGCCCCAGAGGAGGGCGGAATGCATACTCCACCCTCAGTATGCATAGATGGGTCCACAACTGTCACCTTTGTTGAAAGAATCCTCCAAAGCTAGCATGCTTTTTTAAGTGAGCTAATCGGTTTCTCTTTAAGAGTAGCATCTTTTAAAAAGTAATCTACTGATCTATACCACTGGTGATTTGTAATTTTTGAAATGTCTCCCGTCCTCTTCTTATCCAATCTTAAAACACACCTTGTGGAAGGTGTTAGGATAGTGCTCCTTTTACAGGTGAGAAAGCTGAGATCAGAGAGGTGGCACAGCTTGCCCAAGCTCCACAAAATAAGTGCTTCTGCACAGGCAGTTAGAACAGCTGCCTCTGTCCATGTACGAATGGTTGATCAAGTAACCCATATAGGGAGGCTTTGCCCTGGTCTGTGTAGGAGGAAAAAGACAAACAGTGCAATTTTTTTCCAAACCTTGGGGAAAGGCAGAAATAAACTCCATAAAATCACAGGACAGAAGCTGAGACCGCTGGACAGAACTCTGAGTTACGAGTTCCTAAGGAAAAGCCGAGCGGGATGGTGTCCGGTTGGAGAAAACTGGTCTTTAGATTTGTTTGTGTATTTATTCTGAACAGTTTGTCCACTATAAATATCTTTGGTAAAATTATGTTTTACATAATAAAGTTTTGCGTTGATTTTTACAAAGAGGAATCTTTTTATAGAGCTGGAGTATCATGAAGCTAATTTTATCAAAAAGCACGGTGCTCTGCAGGGAGGCGAGTGAGTCTGTGTTGCCACCTAGTGGTCATTTTAATTTTTTGTTTATCTGTTTGTTTGTTTTGTATGTGGGTAGTTCCCTGGCTGGGAATAGTGGTCATTTTAAATGGGAACCAACATCGAAGCCTCACAAAAGTGTTTGGAGCCTCCAATCTCTTCTCCCCAGTGACATATGTGTGACAGCCACATATAAGAGGCCAGAGCAGTCTTGGCAGGCCCACCCAACAATTAAGTCACATTTCTGATTAGAAACACATTGCATTTAAAAGTTCTTGAAAAACTGTTTGTAGTATTTGAAGTGAAGCATCACAAACTGAACAGGACCTCTCACCCGATCTGTGTGTCACACTCCTCTTAACCACAGTGCTACTTTGTTAGCTTAAATTGCATATCCAGGACATGGACCATTTTAGCTGTCCATACTCTGTCCAAACCTGACTGACTTGATTCTTCCAGCCTTCAAACCTTGCCTCTCCTGTGACACGTTGTTTGCCTCCTCCAGCCACCACAGCCTGTCGCCCAAACCTATTATTTCTGCTTTCAATATAGTTTTGGATTCATTCATTTATTCAGCATATTTTGACTGGGCTATGACTGCTGGTATATATGACTACATCACTGGGCACAGGTAGACAGATGAGAGGTGTATATACAAAGGTTTCAGGTGAAACTGGGCAGCTCAGGTCAAGAGGGAGGAGAAGCTTTCTTACATGAACTCTTTCCAATTCGATCCAACAAGGTTCCTCTTCAGCCTGACTTCCCTTGTTCATTCCTGACTCAGAAGCCTTTAAAGTCCCCCTCTTTCATTTGCTTAACTCATCTATAGAGTCTGTATTACTCTGTGCTCAGAGATACAGATAGGGGGAGGTCCTGTTCAGGCCTTGAGGAGTTCATGAGGAAGAAGATAGACCAGCAGATCCATAAGTGTGGAGAGAGCTGCCTAAGGCAGGGATAATGGGGACTCTCGGGGCCCAGAACAGGCATGAACAAATCTGCTGGGCAGCAGGAAAAACAGACTAAGGAATGTTTCCAAGAGAAAGTGACATTTACACAGGACCCTAAAAGATGAGAAATGTATCAGCTGGAGGTGGGGAAAGGCGAGAGAGAGAGAGAGAGAGCAAGCATCCAGGCAGAGGGAGCTGCAGGTGGAAAGGCACAGAGGTACAGAAGAATATAGGGGTCAAAGACAGTGATCCTTTCACATGGAGGGAGAAGAGGTACATGGCTAGTGTGATAATGACCCAGACTCTGACCACATCACTGGATGTGATGGCCATATGTTCATGCCACCATGTGTATTTATCATCCCTGAAGTTTCCTGAGGCAATAAGAACTAATAATAAGGTTTCAAATGAGTGAAATCCCAGGCAGCCACTTCTGACTCTCATTTCACATGTCACTGCACTGATATGGCTGGGGTTGTATGCAGCCCAGCTGTCATTGTGAACCAGGCTCCGGGAGCAAGGCTCATATTCACAAGTCACAGTGGGACTGAACCGGTGTACACTGTAGGACTAAGGCACTGACTGCCCTGGCTGCAGGAGTGTTGGCTGCTGTCAGATGAGTTTTCCTCTAGGACTCACTCTCATTTGAAGAGAACTGCCTCATCTAAAGTCATAAACCTTTCCTATAAATAACTCACAACCAATGATAAATGCAAGGAACAAAGCCAGCACTCCTTACTCAATACAGAACAAGTCTAAGAGACCATTCCAGCTCCAGGGCCTCCGATGGACTTGGCTGAGACATTTGTCACATCTGCACTGCAGTTCAACTCCCTCTTCCCATCCCTGCTTCTTTCAGTCCATCACAGATGTTGATCCCAAAAACACAAATCCCTATCTGAGAGTCTACTTTCCAGAGAACCTGATCAGCAACAGATGGCTTAGGAAGCCTGGGTCCCATTCAGATGAGACCTGCTGGCATTAGCATAGTCTGAGAAGGACAGTGTCCACCAGAAGGAAGTTGGTCAGCCACGGAAGCTGCATGGAGGAAGTCACTGGTAGTGCTCACCTCAGCCCTGTGCTGTGAGAAGGAGCCAGGGCAGGGGGCCTCAGCAACCCCGTTGCACCTGGCAGACCGCTTCCCACCTGGGGAGATGGACATGTGGGACTGTTCAATGAAATCCACCTTCTGCAATTCTTCTCTCTTCTTGCTTATGCTCATCAAGAGACATTCTGATTCTCCTTTGCTTTCTGTGTGCCTCACACGCAGACGGTGCACCTGAACCGGCAGTCCATCTGGCAGTAGTAGCTTCTTGTTTCCGATCAGCACACTGACATTCAGGCTTGGAGTTGGTCTCTTGTGAACTGAGTGGAATGATCAGTGCTGAGACAGTAAGAAAGACATATGTCCAAGCCCACAAGACAGAATCCAAATTTGGATGGTGGCCAATTCACCAAGGCAATGCCCTTTTGGGGGCCTTTTGGTGGACAGTCCACTGCTTCTTATGATATCTCAGCCCTGACCTTCAAACATCTATAGACTTAACTAAGAGGGAACTGGGAAACAGCTCTGCTTCCCCCAGTGTAGTCCCTTCTCAGTCCGACTCTCTAGGAAACAGACCTCTTTCCCCCCAGAGGTCAGGGGAGGTGACTGTTTGGGAAGTTGGAAGAGCTTGTTCACAAACAAAGGAAACTAAAGGAATTGAGAGCCCCCTGCCCACCCCAATGAACCATGACGTAGGCCCTACTGTGGGGAGATACTGTCAACACACTTAAAAGCAAGAATTTTCATAAATAATCCCCTTAGAATAAAGGAGTTGGTTTTTTGCAAGTAACATGTTTTGCATTCTGACATCATTTTCAAACTATAACAGTAAAGTGATTGATGTTGTAAGTAAACAACCAACCAAATCTCGTCTGCCCAGCCTGCACGGTGCCGTTAAGGAGCATCCACTCAGCTTCCAGTCCCTGCGAGCAGGAGGCCAGGCTGTTCCCTTCCAGATACCAGCTTTAAAAAATGGAATTTTAGGAACTTGCTCTCCTCTCTACAGAACCTTTATATCCTTCCCAATCCCCCTCCTCAAGCCCTATGTTACATCCTTGCTCCCTCGCTGAAGGGTGGGTCCCCAGAGTCTACCAGAGAAGAATACGGGTGGGCTCTGGCCACTTGGTCAGTTGAGATGACTTGCTCCAGGACTGGTCTCTATGTCAGCTGCACCTAGGGACCTTACTTTAGAGGTGTCAACAAGGCCCGTGTCAGAGTGGCAGTGCTGGAAGAGAGCTCCACCTAGCTCCCCAAGCCCCTGTCTTGCTCCTTAGGGAAAGGAGGCTTGGGGAAGTGACATGAACAGAGTCCAGATCTGATTCCTAGACCAGTGCCCCTCCCACCGGGATATTCCCCACTGCTCTCACTCATGCACTGGTCACTCATATATTTAATCAACTGCTTAGTCAACCATGTTTGATTAGCACCTACTACTGTGGGTAAGCACAGAGCTGAGTTCACTAGGAGGAGTTGGAATAAGTGCTGGTGCTTGGCGGGGTGAAGCCATAGAGAGTCCCATGCAGGGGGACATGATGGCAAGCCCCACAGAAGCACCCAGATGATATTATAGAAGAGGACTTGCAAAGGCTGGATGAAGTGGCCAGGGACAAACGTCCCAACCTCGCAGCTTGACCAAGGGCTGGCATTCACAATCTCTAACAGCAGAGGACTGGCACTGTCAGCCAGGACCAGGTACCCGATCTGTGGGACCCAGAGCAAAATTAAAATGGGAGGCACTTTGCTCAAAAAAAATATTATGAATTTCTAGACGGTGACAGCAGAGCATTAAACCAAGCGTGAGACCCCTCTAACTACAGGACCCATATGCCCATGAAGCTGGCCCTGCTGCTACTCAACTTTCCCATTTCATTCATTCACAAAGCCAGGGAATACCAGACCTCATGGCACCTAATCCAAACCCCTCCTGAGCAGACGAAGAAGCCAAGGACCAGAGAGATGAAGTGACTTGTCCACAGTCTCGCAGCTGGTCAGGGACAGACAAATCTTAGTAGAAATACCCATGCCTAGTTTTTGCCAATCAGAAGTCATATAGATTTTGTCTATTTGCTGTCTGCTTGTTTACTCCTACTATAAAAGCTGACTGTGTACAAGATAAAAAGAAAAAATATATCCCCTGTAAACAAGGCCAAAAACAGCTGAAGCCAGAGCTCATTATCTCCCCAGACTCTCCAGCCACTGTTGCCGGTTCCTCTTTTTAGGGAATTAGGCCAAATCATCCAGGAAACCCCTGCGGCGTCCAGCTGCCCATGCGTGGCACAGCACTCCAGTGTGTGAATGGCATCTTTCTAGGGTCTCGTGACCATCCTTGAGGAGGGAAAGGGGGTGAAGAGTCACAAATCAGGTCATGTCACTGCTGGAAGGACCATTTTATAGATGAGAGACCTGAGGCCCAGAGAAAGGATGCATAGAGTTGGGCAAAGAACCAAGTTATCCTGAGAGCTCCTCAAATACAAGTCTCAGCTCAGAAACTGTATATGACCATATTCCTGGCAGTACTTCCTTCTTTCCACTATAGGGAGGTGGGCAGAGAAGAAAGAAAAGGTATGATGGAAGGAGCTTCTGAGCCAGACAGACACAGGCAGTTCTATTGCTTCTCAGTTGTGCACATTTTGCTGTGTCATGGAATTCTCTGAGCCTCCATTTCTGCATCCAAACAATGAAGATGGGAATGTCTACACCAAGAGTCAAATTAAATGAGATGAGTTCCCTAAGGTCTTGGGAGAGTCCTACCATTATAGCAGGTGCTCAACACGTGTCTTGCCCCCCTCCCTCCCCTTCTTCCCCTGTGTCAGGAGTTCCAGCTGGGACAACACTCGGGTTTGAACCCCTCTCCTGAGTGCTCTTAGATGAAGGAGCTAAGCATATAGTTTATCTCCTGATACCCAACTAGGGTTTTAACTCATAGGGCAAACCAGGGATCAGGAGAAAAAGAAGGGTAAAAGCAGGGATCCTATTTTGGAGCAGCAGAGGTTTGGAGTCACACCAGACACACCCAGGATTCCTCTCCTTGAGGGAAGCCCGAAAGAGTTGCTAAGACCTGTGTGTAGCCAGAAGTGGGGAAAGTAAAATCCCATTAAAAGGATCTCATGGGGGCTATTGAGGCCTGCAATTGCCCACACACACACACACACACACACACACACACACACACACTGCCATGAGGAAGCCTGTAGAGACCCCTAAGACTGAGGGACTCGAGGGAAAGGCAGTCAGCCATCACTGTTACCAAAGCTCCTCCCTCCTGGCTTCTGACACAGGGATGCTGCCCCCTGAATGTGGCCGAAGCTCCGTGCTCTCTCATCTGCTCATGGTGCCATAACAAGGCACGCCTGCTGGCAATTCCCAGGCAGGGCCCTTTGGAGTCAGCTAGGATCACTCACAGAGCAGCTTCCAAGCAGCAGCTTCCAGGAGCCTTCCCCAGAATTCCCACCCTCCTGCCCCTCACCCAGCCATTCCCAGCCCTGCCTCACACTCCCACTTTGTGAACACACGGATGGCATTTCTTCTGTAATCGTGACAAAGAGCACTGTAATTTGAGGGAATGTGCCATATTTTGCCATGTATCATGTGCACTTTTTGCCCAAATTTGTGACAGAAAAATAAGGATGGGCATTACTCATGGGTAGTACTAATTCGTATCTACATAAGTGTTTTTAATTCTTTTATTTATGTTTATGAGTTAAAAGTGTAACTCTAGAAATCAATAATGATATCCATATGCAAAATAATACCCTGGAATACAATAATCGGTTTTGTTGAACTTAGGATGAACTTGCAACAAAAGCAATTTTCACCAAAGATTCAACGAAATGAAATGAAGAGCCAGAGTAAGTGACTCTGACTTGATAAGATAGGTGATGCTGACTTTATTATCATAAGATGAACATAAAATTCCTTCATAATACAAAAAACAAGTAGCTAAACTAAACAAATAAAATTTTGAATTAAAAAATTAAAACAAAAGGTTTTTTCCCTGGAAGTTTGGGCCAAAAACATGGGTGCACGTTATACACGGGAGCGCACTATACATGGCAAAATACAGTCTATCCGCACAGATCCCTAGTGGTGGGCTTTTGGGTCCTTGTTAACCCTTTAGGGGACCAGCAGCATTCCTTCTGGATAGCTGGAATCTCGGAATCTGAATTTGGCATGGATCAGAGGGGCAGAGAAGTTCAGAGCAGGAGGTCAGATCAGACATACCTGCCTCCGCATCCTTGTGCTGCCACTTACTCATACCTGTTCGCTCCTCTGAGCATACCTCTCCAAGCCTCAGTTTCCTCATCTATAAAATGGCTTGAATAGCAACCCCTTCTACAGAGGAAGATGTGAGTAAAGAGCCCAGCACCATGCCTGGGACACGAGCAGCTCTCGGAAGACACGCGAAGTGGCTGCAGCTGCTCTGGGTAACCCCCAACGTCCTCCTGTCTAGTCCCTCATCACACCTGACCTAGAAGGTTGCCATGCTTCTTCAACTGACTCCCTCCATTCTTGGTTATCTTCTTAAGCCTGGTGAAATCACATGACTTCAGAAATCCTCAGCGTCTCCCCACTGCCCACCAGGACCATCCAGGCTTCTTGGCGTGCTATACATGCCCTGTGTGTGCACTGCGGGCCCTTTCCAGATCGTTTTCCTGCGCTTCCTCCACATGCTTTTCATCCCCTCGTGTCCTCACTCCTGCTGACTCTGAGCTTAAAAGCCCCGTGGTACCCAGAGACTCCTGTCATCTCTGTGCCTTGGGGAAGCTCTTACCACCCCATCCGTGGGAACCTCCGGTGCCTTTGAGGTCCTTCAGCTGTAGCCCGGGTCTGCCTCCCACAGCAAGCCCCTCATGGGGACTGTGACACAGAGCTGCGTCCCCAGAGACCGTGAGATTCTTACAGTGAGGGATGTTGTTGAGCTGGTCACTACTGCACATGCCCAGTGCCCGATACAGTGTTAGGTAAGTATTGTTGGATCAATGAAATAGAATAATTGGGTAATTGTCTAATCATTTCATGTACATGCAAGTCTCCACCCCCCACATTTCAGTCCCAGCATTTTAGAAAAACAGAACAAGAGGGAGAGAGGCCCAGTTGCACACATTCCCCTGCTTAGACCAGCATTTTGGGAGTAATCAGAAGCAGGCGGTGCCCCTCCCCACCCTCTGCACCACCCACCCCATCCAGCCTGTGCATACTGCAGAGACTTCCTTGGGTTCTGTGCATTTCACTGTCTTTGCAGTTTTTCCGACGGCTTATGGGGTCACAGGGAGCGGTCACACTGCACAGCTTACAGCACTTCCCTGGGAAAACCCGCCCTTGCAGACCCCACAACCTGCAGACCTGCCCTTTGCTCCCTCATTTCCCCAGGCACTCACAGAGCTCCCCAGGCTTCCCACGGCATTTCTGTGCTAAGCAACCTCTCCTTCCCAGAAGCTCCTGCCTCTGAACCTGTGTACCCAAACCTTTGCTCTCTCTGCAATGACAAGGACCCTGATTACAGACACGCCCATTGGGAGTCCCAGCAGAGGATGCAGGAATGTTTAAAACTGCACAGCGAGGATGAGCACTGCGTTCTGGAGAGTGGGCATTTCTAGGGGGACAGAAGGAAGTGGCGGTGCGGGGGGACTGACTTAGTCACACTATTTTATTTCTCTAAAGCGAGAGGCAGGGGGTTCTAAAGCCAATGTGGCAAATAGGAAGGGGAGTCCACTGTTGGCTATATTATATACGTGTGTGCGCGCGCATGTGTGTAGTTCATAATTTAAAAAAAAATTTTTTTTAAACAAAAGCACTTGGGTATATAAATACAACATACTGCAGGAACACAACCCAGCAGTAGGTCTCCCCTGGTTCCCCTGCTCATTCTTAGGAGTGGGGGATCAACCCTCCGGGGGACCTCCCGCCCCTGCTCTTCCCTCTCCAACATGGGGTCCCTACTCCCTCTTCCTTCCAACCTCTGGCTTGTGTGTTCTTCTTGCCCACTGGAACCCTAACATTTTTTCTTCTAAGACCTGGCCCAACCAGCCCCCAACTTCTTCCCAGTTCCGCACACCCTTGGCTTCTTCACAGCGGCCCTAAGGCTGCTTACTGCTGCCAAGCACAGAGCCCACGGTGAAAATACCTAACAAAGGGAAGCGACAGAAGCCGCAAAGGTTCCTTCAAATCTCATAGGAGGAATCGCCCCTGAGTAAAACATAGGCCAACTGGGCTTGCCACAGGAATTTCACTTGTGCTTCTGGTTTCTGAGTTCTGCCTTGCTACCTTTTTAACTCCTGGGCTGATGCACCTGGAGCACTTCCAGGGAGGTAGCAGCATGGAGGGCATTAAGGGGCGGCAGGGAGAGGAGCCTAGGAAATACAGAAATCTCCCGCCCCTGGGCTTAGCTTTCCTAAGAGGATCTGTAGGGAAATCAAGAGCCATTTAAAGTTTAAAGACACAAAAGGGAACTAGCAGGTTCTGCTAAGAATGCTTGACTTCAGTTCTCTTTTCACTCTCCCCTTCCCCTTCCCCTCCCCCTCCCTTCATTCTGCCCACTTCTGGTGATAGCCTACCTACTAATAACGTGCATGAAGCAGATAAATAGGAAGCATGTGTGCAACTACCGTCAAAGAAAGAAGATGGTTAATGTTGAATCTGGGAAAAAACAGAACCAAGAAGCCCGAAATAAACAGACTGAAATCTTGACTCCCTAAAATGAAAAGGCTTCTTTCTGTACAGCAAAAAAGCATTTAAATGACATCTGAAAACAAACAAAGAAAGAAAATCCTGGAAAATATTTACTATATAGGTAACAATCGAGGTTAACATCGCGGCCATACAAAAAGAGCTCCTACAAATCAATATAAACAGTTCAACAGAAAAATAGATGAAAGAAATGGACAAGAAATCTTAGAGGAAAAAATGCAAATAGCTAATACACACATTGAAAGATGATCAGTCTCCCTAGTTATCAGAGAAATGCAAATGAAACCAGGATACTATGTTAGACCTATCATATTGGGAATATACAAAAACCTGATATCAAAGAAAAGAGCACTTTCATGCATTGTGCTTGTTTTTAACACCTTTGGAAGACAATCTGATAGTCTACCAGCATTTCAAATGTCTATATCCTTTGGCTCAGAGATGTACTTTTAAGAATCTATCCTATTTAAGGACATTTGTACGAAGATTATTTGTTGCAACATTATTGATAACAGTATACAGTCAGGGGCAATCTTAATATCTACCAATAGAGGAATGATTATATTCAGTACAGAATATGCATACTATGGGATACTATGCATTCTATCAAGACTGAGATAAAATTGTATGTACTATGGTATTGTTGAATGAAAACAGCAAGTTGCAGAACATTATGCATAAATTCATATACACACACACACACACACACACACATATATATATATATATATATATATATATATATATTCCCCAAATAAAATCAAAGCATTTAAAGAATGGTGAACTAAATGCTGGTTATTTAATAATCAGTGCTTACATGCTAATTTTTTTCAACTTACCTCTGCATATTCACACTGTCCCAGCAGTTGCAGTGCCTGGTGAAATATTTGAGCATCCCTTTTGTAATTACCTTCAAATGGCCTGCGATGTTAGATTTGATGACTCGAATGGTGTCAAATCCTCTCTTTTTGTGGTGTGTTTCAATCCTGAAAATAGCCAGGAGTTCCACAATGACAAGATGTTCATAAATACAGTTTGTTTTTAACTTCCAAAATTGCCAAGTGACAAGTGGTATGCTAAGCTACATCCAACTCAAAAGGCAACATAGGCCAGCACCAATGAAGCTCACCATGCCCCAGAGTGTGCTGACCACTGAAGACTCTGGATGTTCATGAAAGAGGGTTCTCGTAATAACCATGGCCTATGGGCACTCTCCATCCCACACATTTGTCTGTGCTGGCCCATTCTCCAATCTATTCTAGCTCACCTCATACACATAGGGAAAGATGGAGGGAAGCACACCAAAATGCCATTGGGGTTATACTTGAGTACTGAGAGTAGAAGCAGAGGGGCTTGATAGGGACTCTATTTCATGTATAAGCTTTCATATCATTTAAAGTTTTCAGTGGATGCATACCAACTCAAAAACACTGCTATAGATGGAACAACCACCAAAAACGATGACTTAACGAGCATTACGGTAACCATACTAACGGGAGATCTGGTTCCTGCTTAGACTCAATGCGAAAGGTACTCTTCACCAGTGAAACCAAGTACAATGCCCACCACCACATCGGCAGCAGAACACTAAGTGTTCAAAGAATTGTAGGAGCAAAACTTTATCACAAATAAGGGAAAAGAAGCTATTAGAGAGTAATAAATAGCAAGTAGCAAGCAGTTAGCAAAATGCATATGGACAGATGCAATGTTTTTTAAATACTGATGTTGGAGGATACATTTAAAAAGAACTTCAAACAAGTAAAAGCAAATCATTTTCTAAATGCTTTTGAAAGTAGTTTCCACCATTATTTTCTACTTTTACTCTTTGCTGCTTTCACTTGGTATTTATCATAATTTAAAATTGTTTTAATTATTTGTCCATTTCCTTTTTGTTTGTCTCTCTCCCCCGTACAATATCAGTCCACAAGGGATAGGCGTATTATGTGTCAATCACAATCTCTGGATGAATGAAATAATAATGAAGATCTTTGTATAAGGAAATAACAATCTCAGAAGAATCTATTGTGGAACTAAAAAATAGAAAACTTAGAGATCAAACAGCCTGTAAGAAGAGACATAAGAAGAGACATTTGGCAGATTGTAGAGAGAATACTTTGCTAAGGGTTTTCACTAGTTCCTTAGTGCAGAGAAATTGCAAATTCATACCTTAATTTTACTGCCTAAACAAATACCTAAAACTTATAAATTGTTGTACATACATATGCTCAAGTTCATTTTAGTATAAACTGCATAGATTTTTCAATTCATAATGTGAGTTGGGTGTTTGGAAAGCGCATGGGTTTGGGGCCAGACCAATCTGGGCATGAATTCCAGCCTCAACACTATGGGGGAGTGTGTGTGGTCCCGATTCAAACTGTGTGGAAACAGTTATGAGGCAATTGGAAAGATTTGAACACTAGTAGAAAGTAGATGATGTTAAGGAGTTGTTCATTTGGATGGATAGTGCCAACAGTATTGTGGCTACATTTTTAAAGGGTCCTTTTCCATGGAGACATGCATTGTGGATGAAATGGTATGATATCCAGGATTTGCTTTAGAATAATTGGGCTAAGGGCTGGCTAGCAAAACGGGTAAAACAAGATTGACTGTGAACTGATGATTGTTGAAGTTGGCTACGGAGGACTCCACAATTCTATTCCCTTTACTTCTGTATAAATTTGAATACTTTTCATAATCAAGTTTAAAAACAAACCAATATTTATGTATAGGTTAGAATAACATGCTAGTTCAATGATTCCGGGTAAATTTCAAAACTTTTTGTGCTTTAGTTTCCTCATCTGTAAAACTGGGATAATCATAATGTTATAGATTGCTACGAGGTTTAAATAACATAATACATATATAAAAGAGAACAGTCACTGGCACATAGTAAGAGCTCATAAATATTCGCATTTGTTGATATTAGTACTATTAGGGAGGAAGAGAGCACCAAGTCTGGACATAAATGTACCAAAATATTAATTGAGGTGAAGGGATTATGGGTGATTTTAATGTTCTTTCTTTTGTTTAACTATATTTTCTGATATTTCTGGTTTCTTGTAAAATAAAAATTAAGCCAGAATGTCAACTCAAATCCATTTATGAATAAAATGAAATTGTCTAATAAAAGCTTAATGAACATAAAATTGAATTAATCATTAATTGAAAGCTAGCAAGGATCAAGGGAAGAATAGGTCACAGGAATAAGGATAGGACCATGTCCAGGGGAGTGGACAAAGCCAGAAGTATCAGCATGTCCTCTGGAGAGGAAAGGCCTCCGAAAGCTCTCCCAAGACAGCTTGTCTTGCATAGCAGTCCTCTCTGCTTACTCGTTCTTTGCCTTCAGTCCTTGTCTGGCCTTTTTATTTTTAATATATTTTCTCCTTAGAAGAAAGCAGCAATCAATGTGATACACCACATAAACAAAATCAAAGATAAAGACCATATGGTCATACCAATTGATGCAGAAAAAGCTTTCAACAAGGTACAACATCCATTTATGATCAAAACATTAAATAAAATAGGTATAGAAGGAAAGTATCTCAACATAAAAAAGCCCATATATGACAAGCCCTCGGCTAACATTATACTGAATGGGGAAAAGCTGAAACCTATTCCCTTAAAATCAGGAACAAGACAGGGATGCCCCCTGTCACCACTGCTATTTAATATAGTACTGGAAGTTCTAGCCACAGCAATCAGGCAGGAGAAAGGAATAAAAGGTATCCAAATTGGGAAAGAAGAGGTCAAATTGTCACTATTTGCAGATAACATGATCCTTTATATAAAAAATTTCAAAGATTCCACCAGGAAACTCTTAGAAACAATAAACGAATATAGTAAAGTCTCAGGATACAAAATCAATGTACAAAAATCAACAGCATTCCTTTATACAAACAACGAATCCACAGCAAAAGAAATAAGGGAGTCAATTCCTTTTGCTATCACAACAAAAATAATGAAATACCTGGGAATTAACTTAACAAAGAACATGACAGACTTATACACAGAAAACTATAAGACACTTTTGAAAGAAATTCCACCTTTAAAAGGTGGAAAAATATACCCTGATCATGGATAGGAAGACTTAACATTGTTAAAATGGCCATTCTGCCCAAAACAATCTACAGATTTAATGCAATACCCATCAAAATCCCACAATCATACTTTCATGAAATAGATAAAAGAATTATTAGATTTATATGGAACCATAAAAGACCTCGAATTGCCAAAGCAATACTACATAAAAAGAATAAGGCTGGTGGCATTACACTTCCTGACTTCTATTTATATTACAAAGCATCAATAGTCAAAACAG